>PVJA010040955.1:0-18170 GCA_004027025.1 Myocastor coypus | reverse complement strand
CTCTGAGTTATAGGATATTACAGCACAGGTTCTCTTATATCCTGGGTCCTTATTGACCTTGAAGGGCTAGGGCCAAAATATTGGCTATCCTTATAGCCCTTCTTTTTCTCCAACTTTTGGTCTGTTAACTTATATTCTTAACCCTCCAGCAGAAAAGCTTTGTGATACTATTACTCTATAACATAGGTACTTGAGCTTATCATCACTGGCTTTCTGAGTATCAAATATCTTTGACTTAGCTTGGAAATGATATTTTCTGGTCATCATTGATATTCTAATAACTTCCCATACAATAGCCTCCAACATCACAAGCTTCACTGGTGGCCCACTACAATTGGAGTACATTTGACTGTATGTATCTGCTTCCTCTTAGTCCAAAGAGAAATATATTCTTTTCCTTTTTTTTTCTAAGCAACGCCAATAGGGAGGTGGGTCATGCCCACACACTGTACTCTGTAGAACGATTGTGAGGACAATATGCAATATGTCAACTTTCAAAGAAAAGAAAGGGGAAAAGAAAAAGGGGAAAAAAGTAAAGTTGATTTAGAAGGGTAAATGTTTAATTGTTTGATCTATCTTATATACCTATATGTATTAATCTAAACTGATCTGATGATGAAAATATATAATATAACCATTGTTAAATTTAAACAATAAAAATATTAAAAAAGAGAAACTAATAGGAAAGAAAAGAGAAGAAAGGAGAAAGGTAATGACTTCGTTTGGATCCATAGATGCTTAGTGAGTAATTAAAGAACAAAGTGCTATGTTTATTTTGTGGCTATATCCTTTATTACTTTAAAACTGGTCAAAGTCTTGCTCACCCTAGCTTATAAGCATGTTAATTATTTTAGGAATATCTGTACAAAAGCTGGCAATAGAGGGTTCAGCCCTAATTTATCTCATTTCCTTTCAAGACTGAGGACATAGACATAAGGAATATTCAAACATCAAAGAGCACAGCATTCTCCAGTCATTGCTTTAAACCTGTAGTCATCTTGGATTCCACCAAATCATCCACAAAGCTGAGAGTACCCCAAGGCAAGCTGTCATCCCATGGAGACCAAAAGCCCCTCTGAAAATGCTTTTTCCATAGCTTCCTGCAAAACCAGAACTGCAACAATGTTCGTTCAGATCCTATCACACCACAGACACACCTCAAAAGCTGTGCCTTTTCTGATGCTGAAGGTTCAGTTTGGTCCTCTCCATCAGAGCTGTGCCCGTTAGCTCCTGAAGGTTGAAGTCCCTTTTTCATTTTTCCCTTCTTTTCTATTTCTGTTTGCATAATCAGACTATAGTTATGACGTACACCTCCTGATATGCACTTATGCAGTCAGAGTCATGAATCTGCCTGAAGCATATTGAATATCCATCTCTACTTTGAATGAACCTCCTCAGACTCTATCTGGTGACAGCCACATTAATAAAAGTGTTAGGTATATTGATTATCCTGGTTACAGCAAAGACTTGCTTATATAAAAACATGACATGGGGTGCATTGTAGTCATGAATGGTATCCTCAAAAATGGTGGAAAATAATAAAAATAAAAGCATTAATGAGGCCAGGGAGATAGCTCAGCTGTCTAAGTGCCTGCCTGGGAAATACAAGGGCCAAGGTTTGATCCCTCCTGTCACATGAGGAATCAGCACCACCCCAGGCTTGCTGAGCCAGCCACCAAAACCGGATGTGGTGGTGTACATCTATAATCTCAGTGCTAGGGAGACTGAAACAGAGGATCAATGAATCTGAGCTGCATAGGGAGATCCTGTACCAAATACATTTAAAAAAAGGCATCAGTGAATGATGGACGAAGGGGCACTGTGTAAGTAAAACTTACAGAGAAGGAAAAAGTTAGAAGATTTGGAAACTTAAGTCATTGTAATTAATGTGGACTAAAGGACCAGAAGTAGGTCAAGCTTCCTAATAGGACATTTATTAAAACAGCAGAAAACTAGAAGAAATTTTTCTTTGTTCTACAATGGAAACAAAATTTGAACATTGGAAATGACCCAGAATGACAATATGTTACATTTAGAGATCTTTTGTTAAATTTCAAACATGTGACAAATAGGAGATTAAGGAAGTAAGAAAACTCATGTAGTTAAAATATTTGTAGTCTTGTAGCACTTAGAAACAAAAGATCTGCCTTTGAAAGTATCCAATGGAATAACAGCAAGGAATAGAAATTAACCTAGAACTGATGACATGGTTCTTGGTGCTTTTCCACTGGAATAGCAGCTGAACTAAACACACAGGATGAGACTGAGGATCAGGGACTTTTGGAGGAATAACAACTGAAACAAGATTTGATGAGAATTTGGATTATTTGAGATTAGAATGACCAAAGAGAACTCCATTATTTTCCTTGTCTGTTAAATTCAAGTAAGTAGGACAACAAAGTTTTGATGTACAACCTGTTACAGATTCACCAATATCTCATTAGTTGTTTTATCACTGTAGTGGTTGATACAATGTGTCAACTTGGCTGAATGACTCAGCAGCCTGGTTCCCTGTTGGTGGGAGCCCCACTCTGGGGTACAATTGGTTCTTCCCTGGAGTATCACCCGGGCCTGCCTAGGATATGATTGGATTTCTCCCTAGAACGGGATCAAGGGCCCGTCCTGGGGTATGATTGGTTCCACCCTAGGGCGCAATGAGTCCACGTCAGAATGAATGAGCACAAAAAGACTCTTTAAAGGGCTGAAGGAGGAGTCAACACTTCACTTCGTCGGAGAAGCTTCGGTCTTCGCGTTCAGACTGGACTTCATCGTCTGGCTTGCAGCGCAGACTCTTCGGCCTCCAGCTTAGACCTCTCGCCTTCCGCCGCAGACTCTTCAGCCTCCAACTACAGAAACTTCAGTCCTCCATTACGGACCCGTCAGCCGACAGAGACTTACACGGAGTGCTGTAGTGAGTCCAAGCCTCGGGATTGAATCCTTCAGTCCGGAGTGTGCAGACGCCCTGTGCGCGCTTCCTCATCTGACTCTGTGGCTATTGTAAGCCAATCTTACAATTTCTTATAGATTGTATATTTGGTGTTAATATCCATTCCTTATATTATATCTATTCTGTTCCTCTAGTAAAACCCTGACCGATACAATCACTTATTGTTATGTAATATTACAACTGCATGAAAATATCAGTTTTTTCTATTCTAGAATTAGATATATGCATTGTTCTTAAGTGTTGGATACTATGAATAAAATTCTAGTCCAATTATAATTGTACGTGTATTTTTGGAAGCAGATGCAAGTTTATGTGATATCTACTAAAGGTAAGAATTGCTATGTCATACAGTAATCCTTTTTATTTGAGTAAACAGTGTCAATGAATTTTCTAAAACACTGGCAAAAACATTTGCTTTCACTTTCAAAACTATGAGACTATCTTCTCCAAATCTTAACTAGCACTCAGTATTTATATTTATACTTATTATTATTATTTTGATATTTTAGGGAAGAGTCTACAGGGTGCTCAGGGTCTTACTACTAATAGATCGGACTAGTGGTGATTCGCCTGTTTACAGCTTCCCAAGAGCTGGCATTATAGGTGCATGCCACCATGCCCGGTCTCAGTTGCCATCTCAGCATGCCCCAGGGGTGGGGCCAGCAGGACAAGTTCAAGGATGGAACCTCGACCCCTCTGCCTGCTTGCAGGCCCTTTAATCCCCTGAGCTATTTGGCCAGCCTGGGATTCACTATTTTTAGTTTAAGTATTCTGATTTAATCATCATTTTCCAGTGAATAATTATAATGTTGATGTTTAATTCTGTTTCATATATCTTTGATTTTACATATGTGCTGTGAATTGCCTGCTTATCTTAGCCACTTTAATATTTGGAATATATTTTCCTCATTAATTTGTTAGTGTGCATTACATATTTTGGACTTGAGCCATTTATCAAGTACTTACTAGTTAGTCACTTTCTCATTCAGGTTTTAATCATGATTCTAAGGAACAGAAGTTTTTAATTTTAATGAAACAGTTGATTAATTTTTCTATGTATTAGGACTGCACATTCCCAGTTAAGTCATCTTTGGTAAACATAGAAAGGAACTATGATTAACCATAGGCCATGAAAATGTTCTACTTTTACTTCCAGAATTTTAAGTTTAATTTTTAGACCTAAAATCAAATTCACTTATTGTATGTGATATAAAGCCATGTTTCATAATTTTTCCATATAAATAAGTAATAATTTTCACTTATTGAAAAATGTGTACCTTTTCTCAATAAATAGGTGATAAAACCTAGTGACCATATGTGTACATGCATATTTCCAAAATTTTTTTTCTGTTCCATTGATATAGTTTTCTACTGCTGTACAATTAGCTCGCTAATTAATATAGATCTAGAATGTCTTGAACCTGGAAGTAGAGAACTTTAATATTCTCATATTTAAAATTCTCAGAGCTATTTTAGACTTTCATTTGTTCACATATGCTATATCAACATCTGATCAATACACTGCAAAACATTTTATTGGGTTTGATTGCAATCGCAATGAATTTATATATCAGTTTTTGGTGATTTGAAACTTTAACAATGTTGAACATACACTACAATCTCCAGTGATTGAAGTATTTTTTAGTTCCTTTTAACAATGATTCATATTATTTTCTTTTTTTTCTTTTTGAGACAGGGTCTCGCTATGCAGTTGAGGCTGGCCTTGAGCTCACTTTTGTAGCCCAGGCTAGTCTCGAACTTGCACCAATCCTCCTGCCTCAGCCTCCCGAGTTCTGGGATTACAGGCATGAGCCACCACGCCCAGCTCATATTCTTTTCTTTGGAAGCTTTACATATGTTTCATTCAGTTATCTGTATGGATATACATTTTATAGTTCTATAAATTATATTATTAAATATTTTATTTGTAATTGATTGTGAATAACATATATAAATACAACTGACTTTCTATACTAACCCCAAGTATAATCAGCCTCTACATTTCATTTATTAATTAAAATGTTTTGTATATTATTTTATATTTTCTTAGAATAATGCTACATTAGAATTAGAAAACTTATTTTCTGTTATTCAGATAGTATGTGTTCAATACGTTTGCATATAAAGTGGCTCAGTACTTACTGTCTTAATAATAAGGTATTCAAATTTTGAGCTTGAAAATTAGACATTTAGTGTTGGTGTTTCTTCTAGTCTTCACCATGTCTATTCTTGTGTCTAAGTGGCTGCCTATCAGCTGCTGCACTTCTACTACTTTACACAGCCATTCATTGGAATAATGTGTGCAGGTTCTGAAGGTCAAAGTAGAAGTAAAAAAGGGAACAAGTTCAACTGAGAAAATAAAGTCTCTCAGGTGCACTATTTGCTAATAGCTCACTGGGCCAAGAATGCTATGGGGTTTATCATAGCGGCTTGGTACAATCTTTTGCCCAAATTTGAAAATTTGAAAATTCTTGAAAGTGCACAGACATGGAGAAATAAATACACTGCAGTTTGAAATTGGCCTACAGTTTTAAATGTTGCATCCTGGGTTCTCTCTATTTATATTTGTTTGACTCTGTCTCTGTCTGTCTCTGTCTCTGTTTCTGTCTCTCTGTCTCTGTCTCTGTCTCTGTCTCTGTCTCTCTCTCTCTCTCTCTCTCTCTCTCTCTCTCTCTCTCTCTCTCTCTCTCTCTTTCTGATATTTATCCAAGTCTAGGATTTTTCCCTTTGGCCATGTGCCAATTTTGAGGAGTCAATCAAAGAAGTCTCCATTTGTATTATAGTGTTTCTGATATCTAGCATTTCATTTCAATTATTTCTTGGAATTTGTATTCCTATATCAGTATAACCTATTTTTGTCCTACATATCTTCTTTTTTTTTTTTTTTGTGGGACCAGCGTTCGAACTCACGACCTTGCACTTGCCCAGCAGGGCTTCTTTTTCTATTGAAACCATTAATACATTGATCATAGGTATTTTAAATTTCTCCTGTGTGAATTCCAGTTTCTATTTTATATTTCCATCTGGTTTCGTACTGTTTTACCTTCAGATCTCTTTCATTTTGACTTTTGGCACATTTAAAGTCAAACACGATATTATAAGGTAAAGCAAAGGGAGGCAACTATGACTTTAGTATACAGATTCTTCATTGATATGGCTCTGTTTTGGACCATCTTTTGTGCTTGCTGAGCTATGTGTCTATAAGTATCAGAGACTTCAATATATTTCCTTGTCTTTATCTCTTCTGCTGACCTAAGCATTTTTAAAGAATTCCTTTTCAACTTTTTTTTTTTTTTTTCTGATACTGGGGATTGAACTCAGCAGCCTGCAATTGCTAGGCAAGCGCTTACTCTACTGAGCTATCTCCCTAGCCCCAACAATTCCTTTTCAAAGAATGCCTCAAAGTTTTCTCAACAATAACCCAATGTTACTATATAGAAGCCATATTGATACATTGGCAAGATGTACAGGAAAAGCAGCATTTCATAGCATTGAGCAAATATTAGTCTTTTATTAAACCAATGCTCTGGACCATGAACATGACAAGTGATTTCTTTCTATTGCCTCATACTATACAGAAAGTACAGAGAGAGGAAAAAAAAGAAGAAAGTATAGAGAGAGTTGGAGAGAAAGTAAGGCTCTTTTTCAAAATAAAACAGTGCTAAAAAAAAAAAAAAAAAGCTCTGTGTTGTGGAGAGTAGCTCTTGTCTTTGCATGGTTAAAATACTTGCTTTCCATAGTAGAATATTGGGCTTACTTTTGGCTGCTTGGTATCCAGAATTTTAAAGTTTTCTTTATATCAGGGTGTACAGATTTTACAGGGTCTCATTGCAAAGGTCGCACTGGAAGCGATCATCCTGTTTTCAGCATCCTAAGAGCTGAGATTACTAGCCCATGCCCCTATGCCCAGTCTCAGTCAGAGTCTGAGCATGCCCCCAGGGCAGGGTTGGTATGGCAGGCCAGGTTCTTGGTCCCTGTTTATGCCTAAACAGCTAAAATAGCTATTATAATCCATTGAGTTATCTGACCAGCCTGTCCAGTGTTTTTAAGTCAGAATGTTAACTATTTCTGGCCTTAATAGCCAGAAATAGGCATTTAATTACAATTTTAGGTAACTTTAGTAAATCGTAATTAAATAGAAAAAAAAATAAGTTTACCTAAACAAAATTTACATAAAATGATAAGAAAAATGTTTCTTGGCATCCTGAAATTGTACCTTAAAATCTTTTCCTCCCTAAGAACAGAGTTTTTTTTTTTTTTTGGTGGGACTGGGGTTCAAACTCACGACCTTGCACTTGCCCAGCAGGCACTTGTGCCTCGGAGCTATCTCCCCAGCTCCCAACAGAGTTTTTTTTTTACATGTGTTCTAAATTTCTTTCTTGCATTTAATAAGAAATAACAATGTGACAGTTTCAAAACACATTAGTGGTACATCTCTAGTATTTGATACAAGGCATATTGTTGTCTTCCTAGTAGTTACACAGAGCACAGGGTGTAGACATGATAATTTTTCTAATCATCATGGGTACAAACATTTCTTCTCATTGAACTAAGAGAAAGTAGTTGTATCCATATTCCAATGATCCACAATCCCAATGAGTTTTTGGTAAAACTATCAATGATGGAAGGTGATGATTTAAACCTTTTACAGTTCAGCATACTAATCTAGTTTTACGTTTTATGCCTCATGGTTAAACTTTTATGCCAGGTGCTTAAGGGCAAGTTAAAGCTAGACCTGCATAACAAAACATGTAACTTTTTTATCTCTCAAGGTCAGCCACATCCCCTCAGGATTTACTTTGAAGCCATGTACAGTGCTTTGTAGAACTGCTGTGAGTGTCAGCCATCTGGATGATTCACAGCCATTGCTTGACCAATTTGCTTTCTGTGAAAGCCCAAGAGATTGTTGTCTCTCTAGGTGACTCTCCTTAGGTACACTGTATATCTGCAATCCCTGTCCTCTGTAGCCCCATAATCTCCTTGAACAGAAAATTTGGGAAACCACTGAGTTATAGGCTGCTACAGCACATGTTCTTCTATGTCCTGAGTCCACACTGACCTTGAAGAGCTAGAATCAAAATATTGGCTATCCTTGTAGTCCCTCTTTTTCTCCAAGTTTTAGTCTGTAAACTTATATTTTTAACCTTTTAGAAGAAAAGTTTAGTGATGCTATTACTCTATAGCAGGTACTTGAGTGTAACATCACTATCTTTTTGAGTATGAAACATCTTTGACTTACCTTGGAATTAGTATTATCTATCAATCATTGATATTCTAATAAATCTCTATAGAATGTGATAAAGGCAGCTACACATTTTTTACACAGGGATTTAAAAATCTAGGCATATGCAAACTTGTAGCCTGTAAATAATTTGGTATTTTTCCTAGTCTCTTACTCTCATTTAATACCATTTTTGTTTTCTTGTAAACCCAACATTTACTTGAGAGAGAGTATAGCAGTAACAAAAATTATCTTAGAAGCAGCACACATCTAAAAGACCAGAATGACAGGCATTCCAAGCACAGTTTTAGTGTTACACATTGCTATCCTCGATGTGATAATCATTTTGGAGGTTCTTAGATCCCTTACCTAATTTATCCTGTGCATGTTTTTCCTCCTGTCATGCTTCCTATGTTTTCTGCTTGCAGTCACTTTGTTGTATAACCTTTAAGTCCTTGATTTCCATTCAGCTGTGTTATACCTCTCCATTTGTATTTCTTACACCAGGGAGACTATACAGTATTTACATATGAAGGACTGGTTTATTTCACTTATATGTTCAAGATATATCCACTTATATATGAAGTCTTCTAGCTATCATGCTTTATAGCTGAGTAATATTCCATTGCATAAAAATATCACATCTTTTTCAACTATTCTTCAGATGATGGGCATTATGATTGTTTCCAAGATTTGGCTGTTACAAACTGTGCTGCTATAAACATAGGTGCACAGGTATCACTATGGTATGATGTTTTCAATTCTTCTGGGAAAATTCCCAGAGCGAATAGCTGGATTGAATGGGATTTCCAGTTCTAGTTTCTTACAGTCTCCACACTCCTTTCCATAATTGTTGTATCAGTCTGCATTTCCAGCATCAGTGGAGAAGTGTTCTTTTTACCCACAGTCTCTGTAACATTTGTTGTTGCCGGATTTCTCTATGAAAGCCATTATTTCTGTGGTGAGATGGTGTCTAAGTGTTATTCTAATTTGCATTTCATGAATGACTAGTAACATGGAGTATTTCTTCATGTATCTATAGGCTTGTCGAATTTCTTTCTCTGAGAAGTATGTGTTTATCTCAGATGTCCATTTCTGGATTGGATATTTGAACTTTAGGAACCTAATGACTTTTAGTTCTTTATAAATTCTAGATAGAAGACTTCTGTTTGCATAGTTATTAGTTAAAATCTTTTAAAAATTTGTGGGTTGTCTTTTCACTCTTTTGGTAATTATTTATTTATTTATTTATTATTATTATTATTATTATTTACTAACAAAGATTTTTTTAATGTGATCAGTTCATTCAGTGAGTTTTAGGAAAAACAGTATATCAACATTTCTTATGTTAGCAGTTTTTATTTTATTTTAATTTCTTCTTTTGAGTTCTTAAACTAGGGAGACTATTATATATATGTATATATATATATATATATATATATATATATATATATATATGTCTGGTTTATTTCGCTAATGAGTATATGTTCTAGATACATCCACTTACATATAAAGTCTTCTAGTTTAAAATTCCTTATAGCTGAGTGATATTCCATTTCATGAAAATATCACATCTTTTTCAACCATTGTTCAGCTGATGGGCATTTTGGTTGTTTCCAGAATTTGGCTATCACAAATTGTGCTGCTAAGAACATAGGTGCACAGATATCACTATCGTATGATGTTTTTAGTTCTTCTGGAAAAATTCCTAGTAGGGGGATAGCTGGATTGAATGGGATTTCCAGTTCTAGTTTTTTAAGGAGCCTCCACACTATTTTCCATAATGGTTTCACCAGTCTGAATTCTCACCAGCCATTGAGAAGGGTTCCTTTTACTCCACAGCCTCTCCAACATTTGTTATTGGTTGATTTCTTTATGGTAGCCATTCTTTCTGGGGTGAGATGGTGTCTGTTGTTTCGATTTGTGTTTCATGAATGGCCAGAGATGTGGAACATTACTTCATGTATGTGCTTCATATGCTTGTTGAATTTCTTTCTCTGAGAAGTGTGTGTTTATTTCAGATGCCCATTTCTAGATTGGGTCTGTAAATTTTGGGACCCTCATGGTTTTTGGTTCTTTATAAATTCTAGATAGAAGGCCTTCACCTGAATATTTATTAGTTAAAATCTTTGCAAAATTTGTGAGTTATCTTTTCACTCTGTCGGTAATTTTTTCTGACGTGAAAAAACTTCTCAGTTTTTGATTCTCTCATGTGTTAAACATGCATTTTGATTTTTGCTTGTGATCTCTTTGCCTACCCCCATGTCGTCAAGATTTTCTCCCACTTTTTCTTCCAGGAGATTTAATGTTTGTCATTTAATATTTAGATCTTCAATCCATTTTGACTTCAGGTTAGTCCATGGTTATAGACCGGGGTCAAGTTTTAGTTTGTGGCATGTGGAAAGCCAATTTTTCCAACACCATTTGTTAAAGAGAGTATCTTTCTTCCAATAAACATGTTGGCCCACTTGTCAAAGATAAGGTGACTGAGTGTGTTCAAATTTGTTTCTGCATCTTCTAATCTATTCCATTGATCCTCAGGTCTATTTTTTTTTTTTTTTTGCCAATACCATGCTGATTTTATCACTATAGCTTTGTAGTATAACTTTAGGTCTCGAATTAAAATGCCTCCTGCCTTTCTTTTTTGCCCAGGTTTGTCTTTGCAATTCTAGGTCTTTTTTGGTTACAAATAAATTTTGGGAATGATTCATCCAGGTCTCTGAGGTATGTTGATGGTATTTTGATGCAGATTGCATTAAATCTGTATAATAATTTGGGGAGGATAATCATCTTCACAAAATTGGTGTTTTCCTATGTAGGAGCAGGGAATATCTTTCCATTTTCTGAAATATTCTAGGTTCTATTTTTTCAGAGTACTGTAGTTTTCATTGAAAATGTTTTACCTATAGTTAGGTTAATGCCCAAGTGTTTCATTTTCTTCGGTGCTATCATAAAAGGTACTGTTTCTCTAATTTCTCTGTCAGTGTGTTTGTTATCTGTGTAGAGGAATGCTATGGACTTTGTGTGTTGACTTTGTATCCTGCTATGCTAGTGAATTTGTGTATTAATTCTAGTAACTTCTTGGTGGAGTTTTTTTTTTTTTTTGCGTCTTCCAAGTAGATTATTATGTCATCTGCACATAATGACAGTTTAATTACTTCTTTACCTATTCTTATTGGTTTTATTTCTCTCTTTTGTCTAATGGCTACAGTTAGTGACTCCAAACCTTTATTGAATAGCAGTGGTTATAGAGGAAATCCCTGCCTTGTACCAGATGTGAGAGTAAAAGACTTTAGTTTTTCCCCATTTTATCTATACCAATTTTCTGTAGGACTCTGAACATGAATGAGTGTTGGACTTTGTCAAAAGCCTTTTCTGCATCAATTGAGATGATCGTGTGATTTTTGGTTTTGGCTCTATTTATGTAGTGGACTACATTTATAGATTTCCTTATATTGAACCATCCTTGCATCCCTGGAATGAATGCTACCTGGTCACAGTGTATATTCTTCTTGGTGATTTCACGTGTTATAGTGGCAAGCATTTTGTTGAGAATTTTTGCATCTACATTCATGTGCAAAATTGGCTTGTAGTTCTCCTTTTTAGTTGCATCTCTCTCTGGTTTTGGTATCAGTATAATACTTGCCTCTAGGAATGATTTTGGTAAGATTGCTTCATCTTCAATTTCACTGAGGAGTTTTAGATGTATATGGATTATGTCTTCTGTAAATTTGTTGTAGAATTCAATGATGAAGCTATCAGGCCCTCGACTTATCTTTGTCAGTAGGCTTTTTAAAAATTACATTTTGCATTTCATTGACTGTTTTGGGTTATTGAGAGTTCTTATACCTTCTTGATTCAGTTTGGGTAATTGCTACCTTTCTAGGAACCTGTCCATTTTATCTGTGTCTTCAATTCTCTGAAAGTAAAGATTCTCAAAGTAGCTATTTATGATCCTCTGAATCTCTGCTGGGTCTGTAGTAATTTCATCCTCTTCATTCCTTATTGCTTGAATTTGAGTGTTTTCTTCCTTTTTTTTGATGAAGCTAGCTAGGGGCTTAGCTTATCAATTTTATTTAATCTTCAAAAAAAACCCATCTTTTTGATTCATTAATTCTTTGCATTATTTTCTTTGTCTCGATTGAATTAATTTCTCCTCTAATCTTCATAATTTCCTCCCATCCTTGGGCTTTTGGTTTCGTTGCTCTTCCTTTTCTAGTTGATTTAGCTGCTGCATGATAGTATTTGTTCCCATTCTGTTTTCTTAATGTTTGAGTTCAGAACTCTAAATTCCCTCTGAGAGCTGTTTTCATTTCATCCCATTAATTCTGGTAGTTTGTGTTTGACATTTCGTTAAATTCTGGGTATTGTTTAACTTCTTGTTTAATTTCATCTGTAACCCACTGGCTGATGAGAAGGATGTTGTTTAATTTCCATGTATTTCAGGGTTTCTTATAGTTTCATTTGTCGTTTATTTCCAGCTTCATTGCACTGTGGTCAGATAATACGCATGGGAGAACTTCTGTTTCCTTGCATATACTTAAGCATGAGCTATGCACTAATATGTGTTCTACTTTGGAAAATAGTCCATGTGCAGCTGAAGAAAATGTGTATTCTGTGAATGTCCTTTAAGTCCAGTTGTTCCAGGTTCTGGTTGAGTTCTGCTACTTTGCTTTTTTTTTGTCTGTTTGACCTATGTTTTTAAGATAAAGGTGTGCTAAGGTCTCCTCTTAAAATTGTCATACTGGATAGTGGATTTTTCATGGCCATTAAAATTTTTCTTATATAACATGGTGCTCCTATGTTGGGTACATATACATTTTTGAGTTTTACCTCTTCTTCTTGAATTTTTCCCCTAACCAGGATGTAGTGCCCTTCTTTATTTCATCTGATCAATCTAAATTTAAAGTTTAGACTGTCTTCAAGCAGGATTGCTACTCCTGCTTTCTTTATATGTTTTGGAGAATGTAGTATTTTTTTTCCACCCTTTAACTTTTAGCCCATGACTTTCTTAATGAGCTAAGTGTGTCTCTTATTTAAAGCATGTTGTTGGGTTCTGCTTCCTTATCCACTATGCAAGTCTCTTTCTTTCTAGTTGGAGAATTGAGTCCATTTATTATTAAAATTATAATTGAAATACATTGACTTATAATTAATGTGTCTTTTACTTACTGCCTACCCGTTTTTCTCCTGTGTTTACCTGGTTGTCCTGTTTGGTCGGTTCTTTCTAATCTCATTTATGGATCTCGGGTCTTTTTGGTCCCTCTCTAAAATATTTTTTTAGTAGTCTGTGTAGGCTTGGCTTTGATGTCATGAAATTCTTTGTTTGCTCCTTGTTGTGGAAGTGTTTCACTTCTCCCTCATACTTGAAAGAGACTTTTGCAGGGAATAGCAGTTCTGGCTGTAATTTGTTTTCATGGAAAACTTGAAGCACTCTGCTCCATGTTCTTCACATCATGGTTTGTGAAGATAAATCTGCCATTATTCTGATTAGTTTTCCTTTAAATGTAATCTGTTTCTTTTCTCTAGTGGCTTTTAGTGTATTCTTTTTCCTCTGGATATCTGCTTTCTTGACTATTACATGTCTAGGTGTATTTTTAGTCAGGTTGATATTATTCGGAGTTTTGTATTCTTCAGTTACTTGAATGACTGTTTTTTCATATTTGGGAAGTTTTCTGCTATTTCTTCTGCCCATATTCTTTTTATATGCTTTGTATTGACTCTTTTCTCATTGATTCCTTTTAATCTCAGATTGTTCATTTTTGCATCATTTTGCAAATGTTGAATTATTTTTTCCTGTATCCTAGTTGTTTTTAACAGATCCTTTCTAGACTTTTCACTAGCTGCAACTGTGTCTTCAAGATCTGAAACCCTATCTTGACTTTAGTTGATATGGAGTTGCCAGCTTATGATTGTGATTTTATTTTCTTGTATATTTCTTTGAAACTTTTTCATGTGACCTATTTCTTTCCTATGTTGCTCATTCGGGGAATCCATCATTTTTCTATTTTCCTCTAATTTTTTGTCAATGTCTTCTTTAGTAGCATTTAAGTCTTTCCTTATAGTTTGCCTTTCTTTCTCTACTTTAGAGATTGTTTCTGCTCTGATCTCCTTTCTACCTTTCTTCCATTGTTCCCCTACTTTAGATGCTATTAATTAGAGATATCTTTTTTTTTTTAATTCAGAGGTTATTTCTGGTCTGACTTCCCCTATCTTTTCCTGTAGTTCTTTTTCCACTTCACAGTCTATTAATTCATGCATTTTTTTTCTGTACTTCAGATGTTATCTCTGACCTGAGTTCCTCTGTGTGTTTCTATACTTGTCTGTCTACCTCAGATGCTACCAAATCAGAGATTTCAGCGGCATGATTCCCGTTTTATTCCATGGTAGTGTCTCCTGTATTTGTTCTGAGTGGGCTGTGGATGTGAGATTGTATCTTGCTCCTTCTCTTTGTCATTTTGTATGACCTCTGCACTTAGGTGAAGCTATGCCAATAGTGCCTATTGGTATTTATTTCCAGATCCACCAATCTTGATCCTGCCCTGATGCGCCTTGCTGGTTCTGGCTGCTCTACTCAGATTCTTCCTGGGGGGCGGGCCTCATTGGTCAGTGTGGTCCGGTGAGGATGGCTTTCCGGTGGCTAACATGTGTGGAAGCGCATGAGGAGGTGAGTTCCGCCCTGGGTACAGCGCTTTCAGTCAGTGTAGGCTGTTGGGGGTGCAAGAACTGAGTTTGTAAAGAAGTAGCTGTATTTCTTTTTCATTTTAATCTGATTTTGAAAATTTATACGTTAACTCTCTGTAGAGGTAAGGATCTAGTATCTTAAGAAGTAGAGAATAATAAACAAAGCCCAGGGACAGCTGTAGTGGGTTATTTAGGGATTCCCGGTTACTTGGGGATTCCCTAAACCTGGGATTCTAGGAGGTAGATAACTGTTTATTCTAATGGCTCCTTGATTGTTGTCTCCTCCCCTGCTTGGAATGTTTTCAATTAGCATTTGTACTAACCTAATGTTAGGTAAATGGTAAAAGAGGTAGTGATCTCTAGTCTGTATTTCCAAAAGCAGTTATGCAAATTCCTTAGCCTGTCTTTGCTGTACTGAATAAAAGTAATATCCTTCTGTGGGTCAGAGTTCACTTTGAGAGACAAATCTCAGTGAGTCCTCCTAGTTACCTTCATCGGGTCTTCTCATCATTTCTTTTGGCACCGACACAGGACATTACAACAACTGTCCACTATGATATAGAATGTGAGTATTCTGCATTCCTGTCTCATATTTTTCGTTAAAATGCTTCATTGTAGCGTTATTTTAAATATATAATTATAACTTACACAATTATTTTCTGTGAAATCAAACCGCATGTACAGTCATTTTATCATGTTTTTTCCCACTTTTGGAAACATTTTTATTTACTTTTGAATTGGTTTTTTTATCACTTCTAAATTTTTTCTTTACTTTATTTTTATGAATAGCCCATATTATGTTATTCCTTATCATTCATGAGGTTGTTTTTTAACACTCTATTTTTTTTTAATCAAACTTCATTCTCAGATTGCAGTGAAATTTGGTCTGAGTAGAATATTGAACCCACTATTGGTTTTCATTAAAATTTGGTACTGATAGTGATGGTTTCTACGATAATTATGATACCAGTGTGCTTCAGCCTATGCTGATTATTTCCTTTTTAATAGTAGTCTAATTAGAATCCCAGGAGGCTGCTTGTCTAATTTTACATTTTCTTTCTTTCTTCTGTTTTTTTTTGTTTGTTTGTTTGTTTTTGTCCTTTTGAGACAGGATCTTGCTATGCAGTTCAGGCTGGTCTTCTAGCCTTGAGCTCACTTTTGTAGCCCAGGCTGGTCTCAAACTTGCACTGATCCTCCTGCCTCAGCCTCCCAAGGGTCGGGATTACAGGTATGCACCACCAAGCCCGACTACTTTTACATTTTTGTTGATGACTGTACTTCCTCAATTTGTCTTTCAGTTCTTCACTTTACACAAGCTTATCATAAATATTTAAATATGTTTTAATTTAATTTGATGAGTCTTTACTTCAAACACACCAATTTTCCTTAAGCTTGTCTATATCCATATTTATCAGGTTTCTTCCGAATGACTGCATCACTTCCTTTTCTTTTGCATTGGTTACAGATGTCTCCCCCCCCCCCTTCTATAAAAGTCTTGTTTGGGCTGACGAGGTAGCTCAACAGACGAAGCACCTGCTTTAGCAAGTGCAAGGACCAGGATTTGATCCCTGTTTCCTAATGCTGTGCCAGCCCAACCCCCACGGTACACTGAGCCAGGAATGAGTCTGGGTGTGGTGGCACATGCCTATAATCCCAGCACTGGGAAGGCTGAAAACAGCAGGATCTGTACCAGTCCAGGCTGTGTAGTAAGACCCTGTACCAAATACATAATTGAAAAAAATGAAAATCTTAAGGTTTCAATAGAGTATCTTCGCTGTGTTTTGACAAATTAGGCATATGGTTTGGCGATTTTTGTATTTTAAAAGTCTTGAATCTCAATTAAACAAATGTTTAATTTTCTATTTGAAATCTAATTTTATTAAATTATTCTTTCAAAATTGTTTTAGATTTTTTAAAAAAAATTTTATTATTTTTTTATTTTATTTCTTTTGTTTCAGAACTTTTATTTGTGTACTTATTTATTTTTATGGCCGGCTCAGCCTGCCCTGAGGTCAGGGCTGGCGCAGCATGTGGTGCCGGGGATCAAACCGCGGTCCCTGCAGCTGCCTAAGCTTTCCTAAGCAGGTGCTTTAGACCACTGAGCCATCCTGCTGGGCCTCTGTCTTAGATGTTTGAAATCATCAGACTTTTTCTTTTTTTTTAATTTGTTCTTTGGTTTTATTTATTTATTTATTTATTTTATTATGGCCGGCTCAGCCTGCCCTGGGGGTGGGGCTGGTACAGCGTGTGGTGTTGGGGATTGAACCTTGGTCCCTGCTGCTGACTAAGCATTCCTAAGCAGGTGCTTTAGACCACTGAGCCATCTTTCTGGGCCCTTGTTTTAGATGTTAGAAATCATCAGACTTTTTTTTTTTTTAAATTTGTTCTTTGGTTGTATTTATTTATTTATTTGTTTGTTTATTTTATTATGGCTGGCTCAGCCTGCCCTGGGGGTGGGGCTGGTGCAGCATGTGGTGCTGGAGATTGAACCTTGGTCCTTGCTGCTGCCTAAGCATTCCTAAGCAGGCGCTTTAGACCACTGAGCCATCCCGCCAGCCCTTGAAATCATCAGACTTTTGATTCATGAACATTTCCTTCAAATCTGGGTACTACACCTACCCTTTGTGTTCTCTACTTTCTCTCTTTGTTTTCAGCTTGATTCATGTGCAGACCTGCTGCCTCACTTGACTGGGAAACCGGAATTTGAATGAGACAGTCTTACTTTGATTATTTGTACTCTGTGGCAAATTTTGTGCTGATATGAACAACATTTGCTCAAGAAATGGTAAAAGTAAAGTGATTTAAAAAGTATGATTTCCATAATTTATTTTCCCTTTACTGTTAATTTACTGTAAACTTCCTTTGACAATGTTTAAACATAAGGTGTTGAATCTGTAAGACCTTATGTGAGTAGAAATTTACAAATAAGATCAACACTCATATGTATTATACATGACAGCAACTGCATAGCTAGATGGAATCATTGAAGTAGATTCTACATACTATGGAAGCTTCTAATCTAAAACATTATTTTTATAAATACTTACATAAAATTAACATATTAAGGAAGAGTAAGTATCCATCCACTTAACCTTCCTGATGCTCACCTGAAATTTAAGCAAGAAAATGCTGATATTACTAACAAGCAACACATGTGTTTCTTTATGTTTAAGTTATTTAGATATTTTATAAGGAAGCAAAAAATTAAAATTTGGTTAGATGAAAGAACAAAAAATATCGTACTAGATCCAGATAATCTTTTCTTTTTTTAGCATCTGCACTTCTCCTCCTCCTCCTCCTCCTCCTCCTCCTCCTCCT
>PVJA010040954.1:0-18190 GCA_004027025.1 Myocastor coypus | reverse complement strand
ACCTGGAGTGTGCAGCACAAATCAGGACTTCCTGTCCTTCTGAACCAGAGAAGTAGCAGTCAGTGGATGTCAAATCCTGCACCATGCAAGGGGTCTTCAGATGCTCACAGCAGGAGTACAGGGAATTCCTTGTACGTCCTTCCTCAGAACAACATTTTGCTTCCTGGTAGAGCCTGAGTGCCAGTTTTCTATGACCCTACAGCAGCATCTGAGACACCCTAGTGTCTTTTAAGAAGCAAGGCCAGAGAAAAAGGGAGACACAGACTCTGACTCAGTCAAGATGAGATACAAGACAGAACTGCAGGGCCCTGGACACATGATAGATTAGACCCAACCTGCCTGTTCTTTCAATCCAAGTGCAGTCCCACATTCCCACCTAGAATTTGAGGAATGAGTATTTAGTTTCACACACGGGTAGAGCTGCTTCCATGATAGTGAGGGAAAACATAGAGGGACTTTGAGGGGACACTTATGGCTAGAACAGAGGGTGACATCCACCCCGACATTAACCCTTGTGGTATGCAGTGCATCTTTGCTCCTGGTTCTTAGCATCAGGCAGGAGAGGGCTTTGGTCTGAGTGGTGTGGTCTCAGGTCAACAGATCCAGGACCTGAGAAGCCTGCTCCTGCTGTCAGGCTGAAGTTGCCTCGGGCAGGACTGTGGAGAAGAGTCACCTTCCCATTTCTTCCATCTCTGTTGGCCTAGGGAGGTGGTGCCCTCGATTTGGGAGATGCACCCGCAGGTCAGCAGTGGGGAAATGTAAACCTCTGGACTTGCACAAGACAGGGGAGGGGCTCTGGATCACACTCCTCCGTCAGTTTAAAGAAACTCCATTAGGAGGTTTCTGGATGTGCTGAAATTTTGTCTCTGTGGTCTCAGGGAGGTGGCTGTTTTGTGAGGACCTTCACCACGGCACAGGAGTAGACCCTTTTACGAGAGGGAGCAGGTCAGGGTCTACCAAGAATGAAGGAGAGGAACCTGGATGAGCACTGAAGGTGATTTTTATTGTCTTACTCCTTCTTCCCCCATATATATATTTCTAGTAAACAATGATCATATTACCCCTAGGGACTTACTAAATTTGTAAATTTACAATTTATAATATTTGGATGATATCCTCCCCCCCTCACTCTTGGCTCTCTACAAATAATCTAAGCTCTATTCATCACTCACAATAATCAAACTTCCATTTTTCTCTTTGTTTGTATTTTTGGATTTTCACATTAGAGAAAACATAGCATATTAAACTTATATGTCTGATTTAGTAATATATAGCCTCATACTACAATCATTTCCAAATAATTCACCCAAGTATCTTTATGTATAATGGAATAGTGTTCCATTGTGCATAAATCTCATGATTTCTTTTTCCATTCATCTGTTGATGGACATTTAGCCTCCTTGCAACATTTAACTTTAGTGCACTATGCCATTGTACACACAGAAATGCTTGTTCTCACTTTGGTATGATATTTTTAACTCTCTAAGCTATCTATGAATGGAATGTTTGAGTTGAATTCAATTTTTGGATTAGTTTTTCTCAAGAATTTAATACAGATTTCAATATTGTTTGTACCAATTTATATGTCCAACAATAGTAAAGAAGGCTTCCTTTCTATGTATACATGTGCCATCTTTCACTGTTTGATTTCTAGAAGAAAACCATTATTTAGGAGATGAAATCTATGTTTCCTATTTTTTTAATGTATTTTTAATACAGGGTCTATAGGATCTCACTATACAGATCAGACTCATAGTGCTCCTTCCTGTTTTTAAGCCTCCCAAGTGTTGGGATTACAGGTGTAAGCCATCATGTCCAGTCTCAACTGCAGTCTCAGCATGCCCCAGACGCTGAGCTAGCATGGCCTGCTAAGGATCAAACCCCAGGCTCCTGAGTCTCCCTAAGCAGGTGATTTAATCCACTGAGCTATCTGGCTTGCTCATGTGTTGCTGATTCTGCTATGCTAGATAGTCTCTTGTTACCTATGAAGTTCATGTTATTTTCTGCTATTGTGAGAGGATTGTTATTGATATGTTGTTTGGAATTAAATTCAGCATGAATACTTTTCATAAATTTTCCATTTTCATGATATTTTTTTGTTTTCCATTAACAGAGAATATTTTTGCACTTGTTAGTATTTCCTTTTAGCAGAGTACTATTGTTTTCAGTGTAGAGAGCTTTCACATCTTTAATTGATTGTTAAGTATTTCATTTTTCTTGACGCTATTATATACTTCTAGTTTCCCTCATTTTATTTTCATTCAGTTATCAGTGTTGTGCAGGAACTCTGTGAGGTTTTGTGTTGGTTGTTACACTACTGAATTGGTTGTTAATTGGTTATTGGAGTCTTTCGATAGAGTTTCTGAACACTTCTATAAAGGTGAGCCTGTTATCTTCAAATAATAATATCTTAATTTGTCTTTCATCTACACATTCCTTTACTTTTCCTCTCTTTACAGAGAGGAACAATTTTAAAAACTTTAGCAAGATGATAGGTACTCAATAACATTTGTAATATTTGACATTGTTGTCTTCAGTGTAGTTGCTCAGACTGCCAGATATAAGCATTAAAATTTTGTGAATTATATGGACCTGAAATTGTAACAGCATAAAACGTTGCATTATTTCTGATTTTAAGGAAAAAGATTTTGCCTTCACATTTAATATGCTTTGCACACCTGTTTATCATAGATGGCTTTTATCAGATGGATAAATGATTCTTCCATACCTATTTTCTTTTTTAAAATTCAGGAATAGATATTGGATTTCTCAAATGTTTTTTTTTTTTTTCTATATCTACTGAGATGAACTTGGATTTTTTTGTCCTTGCTTGTGTTTATGCAATATGCTTGATTTTTGACTTGTGCAATCTCTGCATTCCTGGAATAAATCTTACTTTATCACAATATGAGATCTTTTTGATCCTTCAGTACATTCTGTCTGTGGGTTTCTTATTGACAACTTTGATTCTATGCTTATTCTACTTATTGAGTTGTAGTTCTCTGTTTTGGTTGCATCTTTTCCTGGCTTGTTTTCAGTAATGATTTTGGGAATACTGCTTCATGTCAATTTTATTAACTGTTTTGAAGAGCACTGACATTAGATCTCACCTGAAGTTCTTATGGAATTTAACAGCGAATGAGGCAAGGCAAGAAGTTTCTTAGTTTATAGTGTGCTCCTATACATTCAGTTTCATTTAATGTATTGAGCTACTTTGAAGTTTCACATCATTTTGGCTCAGCACTGGTAGGTTTTTGTATGCGTTTTATTTAATACAATTGGTTTTTCCTTCACTATACAACTCAGATTTATGGTGATCCTTCTGCTTTCAGCCTCCCCAGTGCTAGGATTACAGGTGTGCATCACCACACCCGGAGTCTGGCAGCATAACCAGCCCTGAGAGTGGGGCTGGCATGGCGTATTGCACTGGGGATGAACCACAGTCCCTGCACTTGCCTAAGCAGATGCTTTAGTCTGAGGAGCTATTTTGCTGTCCACTTTAAATTTTTTTCCTTTAATTTTTTTTTTTTTTTGAGTTCCAGGGATCAAACTCAGGACCTTGCATTTGCAATGCAGGTGCTTATATGACTGAGCTATGTCCTTAGGCTTTCATTTTTTTTTATTAGTAAAGGTTCTTAAAAGAAGTATGAATCGTTTTCAGAACTTCAGCAAAGTCCATTGGTATTTTACTTTTTTCATCTTAATTGCTCAGATTTAAAATATTTCATTCCTCTTTTTGGTCAAATTGGCTAGAAGTATGTCATTTTTCTTTATTCTGTCAAGTAACTAAGTCTTCAATTCACTAATTCTTTTAATTTTTTAAAATTTTATTAATTTCTAGTGTGATTTTTTGGTCTTTTTGAGACAAGATTTTGCTATGAAGCTTACGCTGGCTTTGAACTTACTTTGTTGCCCTGGCTGGTCTTAAACTTGCAAAAATCCTCTTGTTTTAGCTTCCAGAATGCTGGGATTACAGGCATGCACCAACACGCTCAACTCTGATTTAATTTTTATAATTTCCTTCTTTGTACTAGCTTTACACTCAAATTACTCTAATTTTTGTAGGACTTTTAGGTGTACCCTTAAGTTATTTATGAGGGCTGTTTCTGTTTGTCAGGTAGGACCAACCAGCACTATAAACTTCCCACTTAGGGCTGCTATCATTGTGTCCCATAGTTTCTGCTATGTGGTACTGGCATTATTTGATTCTAACAATTCTAATTTCCTTCTTGACTTTTTTGTTCACACACTGAAATTTCAGGAGAGTCTTATGTAGTTTCCATGTGTTTGTAAAGTGTCTTGCTTTGTTTTTATTTCTTTTTCTCATTGGTTACTCATTTCATTGCACTCTCATCTGATAATATGCACGGAATATTTCTGCTTATTTATACCTAAGCACAAGTCATGGGTTAGCATGGAATCGATTTTGCAGTAAGTCTCATGCTGCTGAAAAGAACGTGTATTCTATTGGTGTTCCGTTGAACACTGCAGGTATCTGTTAAGACCATTGCTTCAAAACTTGGTTCAACTCTGCTAGATCCTTCTTGATGTTTTTTGTTTAGAAGATCTGTTTGTGACATGGGGTTATAGAGTTCTCTGATTATAATCATGTTGGCTTTAATCTGATTTTTATGACCATTAGTGTTTCCATTATGAAGTTGGGTGTTTCATTGTTTGGCGTGTGTATATTTATAATTCTTACCATTCCCTTTTGTATTGCTCCCATGCCTAACATGTGAAGACCTTGTGCGTTTCTTCTCATAACTCCAGATTTGAAATTCTCTTTGTCTAAAATTAGAATAGCTATGCCTGCTTTTTTTTTTTTTTCTGTTTTCAACTTGCAAAGAATATTGTTTTCCATCCTTTGATATTGAATCGGTGAATTCTATTTTTTTTTTTTTTGTCTTTTTGAGACAGGGTCTCAGTATGCAGTTCTGGCTGGCCTTGAACTCACTTTTGTAGCCCAGGCTGGTCTCGAACTCACACCGATCCTCCTGCCTCAGCCTCCCGAGTGCTGGGATTACAGGCGTGCGCCACCACACCCAGCTCTATTTTTATTAAATGTGCTTCTTGTATATTGCTAACAATTGGGTTTTGAATCTTGATCCATTTTACTAGTGTGTGTTTTGACTTGGGAGTTGAGAATTATTCCTGAAAGGTGTTAGTTTATTGCTGCCATTACATTATTTTCCTGTTACTGATTTCCATCCTTTTTTTTTTTTTTTCCTTAGGATTAGATGCTTATCCCACTAGGGGAATTCATTCTATCTGAATAATTGGAATTGTTGCATGCATTGTGTCTTTCTATGATATCCTTGAGATATTTCAAATGCTGGTTTGGAGGTCCTGAATTTCTTTAATTTCTCCTCGTCATGAAAGAAACTTAATTCCCTATTTTTTTGTACCAGGAATCAAACTTATGACGTTGCACTTCACAAGCAGACACTGTTACTGAGCTATATTGCTGGATTTCTACATGCATTTTGGTAGAACTTTGTGAAGAATATATAACTCAGAGGAAAATTATTGTATTTTAGGACTTGAAAACACTTCAATCCTAGTTACCCTCACCTTTAAGATTTTTGTTTAGAGGTCTATAGTTAGTGTAGTGGATTTGCCTTTGGGACTGATTTGTTGCTTTTTTCTAGCAGCTTTTAGGATTTTGTCACTATAATGAGCTTCTGGTATACTGACAATGATATGACCTGAAGAGAATCTGTTTTGGTTATGGTTACTTGAAATTCTGTATTCTTTACTCTTCTGTACATTTATTTCTCTATGTTTCAGAAGTTTTCTACTATTCTTTCTTTTGTTAATTTATGTATTGTGACAGGGCCTCACTATGCAGTTCAGACTCATAGTGATCCTCCTGCTTTTAGTCTTTCCAGCTGTGAGATTACAGGCTTGTGCCACCACACCCACACTTTGTAGTCTGCTGAGCATGCCCAGGGGCAAGCCTGGCATGGTGTGCAGTGCCCAGAATAAAACCACAGTCCCTGTGCTTGCCCAGGTAGGTGGTTTAGTCTACTGAAATATCTTGCCAGTCCTGTGCTACTTTTTCAGTAAAACAGAAATACTTTTATATCAGTTGTGATAATTTTGTATTTTATATTTAATTGTTATAATAGTCTTTGTTTATCACATGCAGAATGTGCTGGATTGATTTTTCATATTTTCTTGTTACTTTACAGCTTCTTCAAGGAACTGGTATTTGAGAGCATGCCTATCTTCTAACTCTGAAACTGTATTCTTACATTGCTCTTTTGTGCTAGCGATATTTTCAGTACAATACTTTTTTCCATTCCAATAGTTTTATTAATTTTTTTTCTGTTTTTAAAACAGAGTCTCGCTATGCAGTTCAGGCTGTCCTTGAGCTCACTTTTGTAGCCCAGGCTAGTCTCGAACTCGCACCAATCCTCCTGCCTCAGCCTCCCGAGTGCTGGGATTACAGGCGTGCGCCACCACACCCGGCTTAGTTTTATTAAGTTTAACAAGAAAAAAATCAGCAAGGAGACAATTTCAAAACAGGTTACTAGGACAGTTGCATTAATACATTGCATATTGTTGTCCTCAGAGTATTCAGAGTATAACATGCAGATATGATATCTTGTCTAAACACTATTACAACAAATATTTCTTCCCACTGAACTAACAGAAAGTAATTCTATATCTATCTTACTTTGTATATGCAGATATGCATATATATTTTCACTACAAAATAGATTTTCATTTACATCCCCCATCTTTTTTTATTTTATCAGAGATGAGTGTTCTATTGCCATTCAAATGTTGTAGGTGCATGAACTCACCAAAATAACCCAATATAATCCAATAGTCCATAATAGTATTGGGTTATCTGTAGAACTGGAAATGTCAGAAGTCTTTTTTTTTTTTCTTCCTCCAATCCAATTTTTTATTTTTTAATTATTTTTTTAATTTAATATTTTTATTGTTTAAACTTAACAATGGTTATATTACATATTTTCATCATGTCAGAAGTTTTTGACTTGAGACTTCAGTATAATATTTAATTGTCTAGACTTCTCTCTGAAACCACTTCATGGATTCTTAATACTGTAAATTGGGTGTGGTGGCACAAGTATTCAGGAAGCAGAGACAGGAGAATTTTTAAGAGTTCAACGCCAGTGGGGCTATACAATGAGCCTGGGCTGCAGAGTGAGTTCAAAGCACCCCTGAACTATATAATGAGACCCTGTCTCAAAACAAAACAAAACAATTTTTATACCGTTTTGTTTAGGTCAACTAGCTTTTTATTAATATATTCTGGAATTTCTTGGATCATGTCGGTTATTACTTTCATTATTTTTTCACTCATTTTCTGTGATCCTGCTTAACAGGGTCTTTTTGACCTGCTTTCTCAACTATTGTTTTCCTTATGAATAATTTGGGAGTATGGCTTATGTTTTTCTCACTTTTTGTGTTTCTTGGATTGGCTTTCAGAGAGTTCTGAAATTTGACGAGTCATTTTCTTGCATTGCTTTCTCACATTTCTATTTTTTGCTACAATTACTTTGTGCTAAAGTAAGTGCCTCATAATGGAAAAAAAAAATGTTTGTGCTAGCATAGAGCTCTGTTTATTTAGTCTGATTTTGAGTGGCATACTTTTGGCATAGTTAACTAAAGTCCTTTCCCTCTAGCTTAAGATCTGACTATCTGTGTTATTTTGGGATAGGCAGGTGCTGTATAATTGTCCCAACACTAAATTACATGTAGTCGTGCTCTTATGCTTTCAGTTAATGTCAACATGTAATCTGATTATGGAGATAAGAACATAATTTATTAATTGCATCAATTATACAATCTTATCAGTGTAATGCAAATTGTATACAGCGCATCATCCAAGACAAACTGGATAGTAACATATAATTAAAAATATTTAGTTCCTATTAAACACAAAATAGAAATCTGCAGTTATACTATAAAACTAAGACAAGCAGATATTGACATACAGCTAATATGTACTGAATGTGACATTAATAGCTTCACTAATATTAGAAAAACCCACATCAGTAATTGTATAACTAAGTGACTGTATAAAGATTAAGAAAGCTCATATTAAAGAAATAGGGGTGTGTTAAAGAGAGAATGCAAGAAGGAAAATTTAAAACTGTAGGGCAGTAATGACTAGCCTATTGAAACATGTGTTATTTGCTTTTATTTTAGGAATGAAGATATTAATGTGGGAGTTGCATTTTCTAAACTAAACTCACAGCATTCAGGTTTAATTGCACTGCTGGCAACTTGCAATAGATAAGTAAATTTTGAGTTGGAGTTTGTGCATTCTTCTCTAAAATTTTCACTGTTGCTGCTCTAGAATATGAGGAGAAATAGAAAGACATTGGGTAAAGGATCCTTGAAGAACTAGAAGGCTGTTTATAGAATTAGGTAATTATAACAAAAGGCCCAGGAGAAACTGAACATAAGGACAAATGGAGGGCTGATGAGATATCTCAGTGATCTAAAGCACTTACTTAGGCAAGCTTAGGCAACCACAGAGACAAGGGTTCAATCCCTGGCAGCACATGTTGTGCCAGCCCCACCCTCAGGGCAGGCTGAGCCAGCCATAACACAAATAAATAATGTTAAATAAAAAGACAAATGGAGAACGTGAAAGGCAAAAAATAAAAGGAAAAAGAGCGGTGAACAAAAGGCTAGTAAAAGAGAAGCGAGTAAGAAGATAATGTGATTTTGAACAAATGATTCCTTCTGGAATCCAGAATTATGGAATCTATCAGCTCAATTTTCTCTGATGTCCATTTTTTTCCCAGGTTGTGTGTAAGACAAAAATGGTACCTGCCCACAGTGATAAATGAAGAAATCAGCCAAACCTCAGATCAGTGCTGGATACAGGCAGAAATGTAAAGGCTGAAACTGCCAAATGCAGAGCAGCCCAAGCTTCTGGCTTCTGGCTGCAGGGAGCAGGACTTTTTCTCTTTCTGAGCAAGCTGAAAGCTCTCTGTGGGTTGTCTTTCAGCTACAATCTTCTCTATAGTTCTATACTGAGAATGTCTCTCACCCAATTATTGTGGGAGGAAAACATTTGGGAACCCTGAGGAGAAGCTGTCCTGTGGCTGTTCTGAATCACAGGTTCAAACACTCAAATTTTTCTTTGAGTAGCACCCAAATACATATCCTCTCCAAATTTATGGCAGGCACCTGAAGAAGAGCCAGTCCTCTGCTATGTTTTTATGAGGACCTACTACACAGTCCTCCACACAGTCCCAGCAGATCATAACAACTGCAAGTTACTAGCCTTTTGTTCACCGCTCTTTTTCCTTTTTCACTGAACCTGAGCTTCTTCCAGTGACCTCCTGAAGTATCCAGGTGGCACTTAGGTTCTGCAGTTTCACTCTTCTTTCCTAAGAAACAGAAACTGAAGACAAGAACTACACTGTTTTGTTTCTTTCTTCTTTCACTTCATTTTAGTATCTTCAACTTCATAATTTTTCTTTTTCTTATCATTTCACTCGAGATTCCTAGGAATGTACCTTTTTTCTCTTTTTCTTTTGTTTTCATTTCTCCTCAAAATGTGATTTATAGTAGTGTGAGTTGTTGTTGTTCACCGCTGTGCAGTTCTCCAGTATTTTGGTCTTACTGATTTTTCTTTTCTGGGACCCGGGTTCAAACTCACGACCTTGCATTTGTGCCACAGAGCTATCTCCCCAGCCCCTTTCTCCAGCATTTTGTAAGTAATCCATATCCATGAAAAGGGGAAAACAAACAACGTGGCCTCCCTTGTTTTCAGCCTGGAGTTCCCAGGGACCGAGGCTATATATGTAGTTCTCTGATTTCTACGAAGTGGGTTGCTGTGAAGGTCTCACAGATGTGAGGACCTTGTTCCAAGAAGTGGCCACAAATCAGCAGACAGGGCTATATATTGGTAGTCAATAGAAGACCCAGGAACTGATACACCCTAGGATGGTCTTTACCTTAGAATTTTTTTTGACAGTTTCAAAACAAGTTAGTAGTACATTTCAATATTGGATACAATGCATATTGTTGTCCTCTTATTAGTTATACAGAGCCCAGAGAGTAGGTATTATAATTTTCCAAATTATTTTTGCTACAACCACATTTCTTCTCATTGAACTAAGAGAAAGCAGCTGTGTACATAATTCAATATTCGATAATCGCATGGGTTATTGGCAAAACCAGCAAAGTTAGAGGCTGTTGATTTAAGCTTTTTACAGTTCATCATTCCAATCTAGCTTTCTATTTTACCCTAGAATTAACAGTACCCCTTATCCAGATACAACAGATTCACTGTCTTTCTGTTCCTTGGGTCAGACCCGGGAGGCACTACATGGCATGCTGTCCTAGCTACTTTTTACTCGTTGCTGGAACAAATACTCAACACTCAAAATGAAGGAAGGAAAGGTTTATTAGCTCACAGTTACTGGAGGTTTCAGTCCATGCTCGGCTGGCCCAAGGCTGAGTGGAACAGAGCAGAGACCATCCAGTCCATGGCGGCAGAACAGCAACAATCGTGACAGAGGCAACAGAACAACCAGGGGAGCAGAGAACAACTGCAGCAGCTTGAGTCAGTCTCTTTGTCGCTCTTTATATTCCAATCAGGCTCTCTGCGTTAGGATATCTGCCCTAGACCACACCTATAGGCCCAGCTGTACTCAAACCAATAATCCCATGAGTATTCAAACACATAATCCCAGGGATCATGGATCAAGTCTCAAACTCTAGATCAGTACTAAATCATACAATCCCAGTGACTCATGAGTCAAGTCTCAATCTATTGAAGTCCCTGCTGCATGACAGCATGAGGCTTTGGGGAGGACAAATAGACATAATGCTCATATCTATTGTGGGCAGAAAGGTAAAAAGTCTTTAGGTGACAAGGCTGTGTTTTCAAAGGGGAAGGCCATTTGTTCTCTGATGGGGTGGTGATGAGGAAGGTTATGCCCTCAAAAGAGGAAGAAGCAGAAACTACAGGAACATACTTGGTATGTAATTGTTTCCTCATTGATGAAATCTAATACCCAACACCTGCAATTTTATGGATAAAATGTTTATCTGGTACTACAGGTTTCAGAAGTTTCAGCCCATAATTGGACAACTCCAAGTCAAGACATCACTGTGAAAAGGCCTTCTGAGAGGAAAGTTGCTCACCACATGTTTTCCAGAAATCTGAGTATAAAGGTATGGGCCAAGAAATGAAATGTACTTTGCTGATCACACGTACTGAGACCCTCCTCTTTTTTGTTTTAGAGAAAAAAGATAAACATAGTAATAAAACTGAGTTTCTAAAAAGGTTATCAGGACAGTTACAATAGATGATTCAATTTATTTTGTTGTCTTCTACTTAGCTGCTCAGAGTAGAAGATATAGGCATGATATCTTACCTACACAGTATTAGCACAAAGCTTTGTTTTTAATGAATGAAGAGAAATAAACAGCATAACAAGCTTAACTATCCTGTACATACATGTATTTTTCCCTTTTAGTTTTCTACATTTCCTCTTTATTCTACTATAATTTCTTTTGTTTTGAACAGTTTCTTCCCAGTTCACAATATCTATTGCACATTTCTGATCTTATTTGCTTGTGCATTTTGTCATAACAGTTCAACAATATGATATTGCTACATATGGGCCTTAATTATTTCTCTTGTAAGTATGGCCTCAAGTTTCATCCATTAAGCTATAAAATACTTCATTCTATCTTTCTTTATGGCTGAGAAGTAGTACTCCATTATATGAAAAAGCCCCACATTTCTTTTATCTATGCTTTGGTAGATGGACATCCCAGTTGTTTCAAACATTTTGTTTTTACAAGTTGTGCTACTATAAACATGAGTGCATATATATCACTGTGGAACAATGATTTTAATTCTTCTGGAAAGATACCTAGAAGGTGAATAGCTAGTTCAAATGTGACCTCTAATTCCAGTTTTTGAAGAAATCTCCACCCTGATTTCTACAGTTTGTACTCGTCTACAATCCAACCAACAATGAGGAAGAGTTCTTTTTCTTAACTCCACTTCCCCTCACAAATTTTTTGTATAATATCGTGAAGGGTATGCTTTCCCTAATTTCTCCATCTGTTTATTGCTTGTGTGCAGGAATTCTGTTCAAGTATTTTTTAAAAATATTTGTTTTATTAGTATTTTACAATAATTAATATAATTCATAATCTTGTCTTCATCATAGTTGTTCAGGGACTGGGGAGATATCTCATGGCACAAGTGCTTGCCTGACAAATGCAAGGTCATGAGTTCAAAGCCTGGTCCTGAAAGAAGAAAAGAAATGTCACAGTTGTTCAGAGTACAAGATGCAGACATGATTTCTTGTCTAAACATCATTAGTATAGATATTTCATTGCATAAAGAGAAATTAGCTGTATATATAATCTAATAGGCCAGGTAGAAAGCTAGGTGGTATAAGCACCTGCCTGACAAGTGAAAGATATGGAGTTTGATCCTGAGTACCACAAAACAAAAACACAACACAAAACAACAAAAGTCAAATTTATTGGGTCAGCTTTAGCTTAAGTGGTTACTTCCTCATGGTGGACTTTTCCTCCATCTATTAAAGTTTGAGTGTTAATTTTGTATCCCAATGTGCTACTGAAATTGGAGTTTAAATCTAAGGATATTTAGGTGAAGCTTTTGTGATCTTCTATGCAGACTATCATGTCATCTGCAAATAATAATAACTTAAATTCTTCCTCTTAGCTTATCCCTTTTATTTCTTGCTTTTGTCTAATTTCCCTGGCTAACATTTCTATAAGTACAATGAATAGGAGTAGTGATAATGAACAACCTTGTCATGTCCTGCTTTTACAGTGAAAACTTTCAGTTTTTGTCCATTTAGTATATTTTTTTCATTTGTCATAGATGGCTTTTATAATATTGAAGCAAAAATCATCTGTTCCAAGTTTTTTTTAGGGTTTTGTTATGAATGTGTGTTAAACTATATCATTTTCCTGCTTCTATTGAGATAATCATGTGAGTTTTGATATTGGTTCTGTTAATATGGTGTATTATATTTACTAATTTGTGTATGTTGAGCCTTCCTTGCATTTCTGGTATGAATCCTATTTGGCCATGAAATATACTGTTCTTGATGATTTGCTACATTCTGTTTGCTATTGTCTTATTAAGGACATCTGCATTTATGTTCAATAGAAAGAATGGCCTGTAATTTTTAAAATATTTTATTTTTAGAGAGAGTAAAATAAGAATTAAAGCAGAAAAAGTACAAGTGATTCAGAAATTCATTTAGCAAAGTAATATGAAGTTCACATTTTTTGTTTAATCCATAGTGTTGTCCTCCAAACAGTTGAATATCACCAGATATATGCATATAAGATTGGAAGAAGAAAGTAAACAAGAAAGAAATACATAAGAAATTAAGAAGAGAAATAGTACAGGCAAATGTGAAACAGATTAAACAAGTTAAAGTAATAACTGATTCTTTCCATAGGCCAGCAGAAAGTTGCCCAAATAATTCTGCTTACATACATAGATAAATATCTTTCCCTCACTCTCTCTCCTGTCCTCCTCAATTCAGTAACACTTTCCTTTCGAAAAAGTTAATTCCCTTTTCGCAGTAACTATTATACCCTTCAGATTCCATTTTTCTCTTCCATGTGCTCATAGCAAGATAATATGATATTTGCACATAAATCTGTCCGATTTATTTAATTTAAGAGAATATTCATTAATTCTCTTAATGAGAGACATAAGACTCAAATTTATCCTGTTTTAGGTCTGAATAATCCTCCATTGTGCAAAACTACCACAACTTCTTTATCCGTTCTTCAGTTGATGGGCATCTGGGTTATTTTCAGAATTTAGCTATAACGAAGTGCACTGCTTTAAACATGGATGCACATATATCGCTGTGGTATGTCATTTTCATCTTCTGGAAAAATACTCAAGAAGGGAATAGCTGACTTGAATAAGATCTTCAATCCTAACTTTTAAAGGAATCTCCACACTTATTTACATAGTGGTTGTATCAGTCAGCACTCCCAGCAGCAGTGCAGATATGTTCCCTTTTCCCCATAACATCTCAAAAATTTGTTCTTGGTTGACTTCTTGATGTTAGCCATTCTTCCTAGGGTGAGATGAAATCTCAGTGTTGTTTTACTTTGCCTTTCTGAAATGGCCAATGATGTTGAACATTTTTTCATATATTTATTTTCCATTTGTATTTCTTCCTCTGAAAGGTGTATGTTCTCAGATGCCTACTTTTCGACTGGGTCTTTGAATGTGGGAGCCTGATTTTTTAAATTTCTTTACATGTTCTAGATACAAGGCCTTTGTCACAGGGACAGTTGGCTACAATATTTTTCCTTGTTGGTGGGCTTTCTTTATACTCTGATGGAGATTTGCTTTGAAATGCAGAAGCTTTTCAAAAAACTGAGATTCCAGTTGTTGATTCTTTCAAATATTTTCCATACAGTTTAGTTTTTGTTTATGAACTTTCCGCTTACCCCTGCCTTTAAGATATCTATGTACATTTTCCTCCAGAAGACTTAGTGTTTTTGTCTTAATATTTAAATCTTTCATCCATTTTAACTGTAGTTTTGTGCATGGTGGGACATATGGGTCTAGTTTTAGCTTTTGGCTTGTGGAATGCCATTTTTTTCCACTACCATATATTAGAGAGAGGCTTTCTTCCAGTAAGCATGTTGGCCCCTTTCCATTTTTATTTATTTATTTATTTATTTATTTATTTATTTATTTATTTATTTATTTATTTGGTTAGTTAGTTAGTTAATTTTGCAGTACAGGACATTGTACTCAGGACTGTGAACTTGCCAGGCAGGCACTTATTCTACTGAGCTATCACCCTGGCCCATTTGGGCCTTTTCTCAAAGATAAGGTCATTGAGTGTGTTTGTAGTTTTGACTGTATCTTCTAATCTGTACCACTGATTCTCAAGTCTGTCTCTATGCCAGTACCATGCTGATTTTATCACATTAGATGTTATGATTTTTGTCTAATTGTGCCACCAAGGCCTCATGTAAGTCATGGGACAGATATGGCCCAACAACCAGGGCTTGAGGGGCCGGGTCAGTGGACCAGGGAAGGGCTTGAGAGGCAGAGGCAGAGAGGGGTGAACTATTAAACTGGCAGCCCCCTCCACCCCACACACACCATTAGTCTCTCTCAGGAATGGAACAAGTCATCCTGGACACAGTGGTAACCCAGCCTCTCCTCCAAACACTGTAGCACGGAGTGGCGGTTTCTGTGATTGAGGCTGCCTTGGGCAGACAGTAGAAGTTTGGAGAAGACAGAGTCACTAACCCTCTCTTCTCGTGAACAAATAAGGCTCTGAGGTCTTGCTATGCAACTTAGGCTATTTTAAACTATGAAACCTCCAGTAACTGAGCTAAATTAGCTTTTCTTTTGTTCATTTTGTGTGTTGGGTATTTGTCCAAACAACAAGAGAAGAGTAACTAAGACACTAGCTTTATATTAAAATTTCAGGTCAGGGATTTTTGTAGTTTTCTTAGCTTATATTTCATTGATTTCTGGTCTTATTTTTATAATTTCATGAGGGCTTTGGGTTTGTTTTTTTTTTCCTAAAAGTTTGAGGTATATCATCAGGTTATTTGTGTTCATTCTGTTTTCTTTTTGTGTGAGTTCATTCCTATAAATTGTCTTCATAATACTGCTTTAATTGGATCCTATATGTTTCAGTGAAGTGTCTCAGAATTATTACTTAATTGTATATACATTTTAGTTTCATCTTTAATTTCCCCATCACAATTGCTTGTACAGAAGGTTGTTGTTTTGTTTCCAATGTTAATGTACCTTTTGTGGTTTGCTTTGTTGTTGGATTTCTAATTTTATTGCTCTATGGCAGATAGTGTGCATGGGATATTATCAATACCTCTTCATTTATTTCAACATGTTTTGATAGCTAACATATGATCCTTTGTGAGGAACATCACATGCACATCCAACAATGTGTATTTTTGTATTTTTGTATTTTCAGGTGGAATACTCCACATACATCTAGGAAGTTCATTATTTCACAGACTTGGTAATATTTCTTTGCTGGCTTTCTGTCTAGCTGACCTACACATTTGTAAGGATGGCCTATTAAGATTACCCTGGTACAATTTTGTTAGCTCTTCTTTGATATCTCATATCAGTTAAGATTTGTTATATGTAGTTTTGTGAACCTGTGTTTGCTGCACAAATATTTGTTATCTCTTCTTAAATTTTTCCCTAAACGACTATGTAGTGACTTTCTTTGTCTCTTTTGATTAGCTGTCGTTTAAAGTTTGCACTGCCTGCAAAAAGAATAGTTATCTCTACTTTAAGCTTGATTACTGTGGCATAGAGAATTGTTTTCTATCATTTGGCTTTCAGCATATGAATATCTTTTATGACTAAATGCGTTTTGATCCCAGCATATTGTTGAATCTAGCTTCTTGATCCATTCTGTGCATCTGCTTCTTTTGATTTGTGAGTTGAGGTCATTTACATTGGTGACTATATTTTAATTCTAGCCATATCATATGGAAAAGGAATAGGGTGCAGACACTCTACTGCTAGACTGCTAGCACTGTTTTCCTGGGGCAATGGAGGATGCAGGGGTATTGGGATAACATTCTTCATACCAGCACCACCTTCAGTCTTATGACCAGAACCAACATTTCAGGACAATGGAGGTATCAACAGATATAAGCTTACTGTCCTCGCACTCGTACTGCTGACCTGGGGAAAAGGAGAATGTGTAAAGCACAGACTCAAACCTTCCCCCTGGATGACCCTACTCTTCTTTCAGGTTCCAATACATAACAGCATATCAGCTAAAAGTTTTGCCTATGATCCATTGGAGTTTAGTGGGAAATCTACATTAAGTCATAGAATGGGTCCTGCATCAGAGGATAATCAGAGATGTTATACCTCCTCCCATGAGTGCTGGATTCCCCATAGAGAGGTGATGCAATGGGCATATAATCACTTCTCAGAATTCTGGAGATCTTAGGGAGTTGAGGAACTTGATCAGAGAGGGTGTCTTCAGTTTGGCATAGGTAACCACATGCAGTCAGTAGACATAGTGGCCCCAGGTTCTGTCAAAGTGAAAGCAAAGTCCCTAAAGAAAGATTGACCCTAGGTGAAAGGAGTGAACTGTGTCGACAGAACACATAATGTCCTAATCTTGACCTGTACTTTGGTCACCTATTGTCAGACCCAGGGAATAAAGATTGACTGGCTTCTCACTTTTTTTATGGCACAGAAATAAGGTTGTAGATTATGGGTGGGCACAGGTCATCCAATGGAGAGTCCTAGACCTTTCCATTCATAAAGTAAGAATGCATCAGATTCATTTCCAAGAGTTCTTGGACCAAACTCATTTATTTTTACCTATGGGCTGGGGAGATAGCTCAGTAGAACAAGCTCTTGCCTGGCAAGTGCAAAGCCTGAGTTCAATTCCCATTCCAAAAAAGATCTACCTCCAGCTGTTGCTCCAAGTAGCTGGATCCATTTACTGACTTTTATTCCCTCTCAGGGAGGTGGTCAGTTGCTCTGAGAGGCTGCAACAGGACAGTAGATGGCTGAGGTTAAGACCCTGATAAAGGACAATTGATGGCCTTGAGTGACCAGAGAAAGGACCATACATTCACAGCAGTAGGAACCTCATACAGGCCAAGCTACTCCTACTGTGAAAGCATCAGAATTATGTTTGAGGTTTGCAGTCTGAATGCCTCCCTGCTTTCTACAGAAGCTCCAGGAACCAGTGGTGAAAGTCTTCCTCTGAGCAGTGTTCCCAACTCACACAGAAGCAGAGGAGGCCCAGCAGTGAGGAGTCAAGGTGAGGTTCTTGCCCTGAATGTGTACCTGGGGTTCCCAGGCCAAAGAGACTTCTTGTGTTTAGCCTTCATAAGCCCTACTGTCTATGCTGCAGCCCAGCCTATGTTATTCAGCTGTAAAATGTTAAGCAGTCTCACTTCCTGACGTGGTTCTTTGGGATGGCATTTCCCAGAGGACAAGATTATATTCATCACTAATGCACCTCAAAGAGAAAACCAGTTTTGGGCCTTCATGGGAGCTAGTAAGACTACCATTCTCAGCTGAGTAGTCACAGAATGACTTTCTCTCTCTCTCTCTCTCTCTCTCTCTCTCTCTCTCTCTCTCTCTCTCCCTCTCTCTCTCTTTCTCTCTCTCTCTCTCTCTCTCTCTCTCTCT
>PVJA010040953.1:0-18191 GCA_004027025.1 Myocastor coypus | reverse complement strand
ATTGCATATTGTCCTCACAATCATTCTGTAGAGTGCAGTGTGTGGGCATGACCCACCTCCCTATTGATGTTGCATAGAAAAAAGAAAGAAAGAAAAAAAAAAGGAAAGAATATACTTCTCTTTGGACTAAGAGGAAGCAGATACATACACAGTCAAAGGTTTTGCAATTGCAGTGTGCCACCAGTGAAGCTTGTGATGTCGGAGGCTATTGAATCTAAGCCTCCTAAAGCTCATCTCAGCAATCTAGCTCTGCGTTTCATGCATTGTAATTAAGGATTTTTTTTTTTTTCTTGCTGGGTGGTCAAGGGCAAGTCGAAGCAAGACCTGTATAACTAAACATTCATTTTTTTTTTTTTTGTATCTTCCAGGAAGATGTTTTGTTTTTTAAACTGACTCACTAGCTAAAGGATATGTTTCCGCAAAGCCCAATAGCACATTGCTATGGTTAGTGCAGAATGAAAAATCTGAACTGGCATCTTTTGTTTTTTTTTTTAAATCTTCTGTGGTTCAACAACGGAGCAAAATGTGGGTCAAAATATAAACTGATTTAAGTTCTTCAGGTATCAAATTCTTCTACAAAATATTTGGCCCAGTATTAACTAATTTCCTTCATTTGCTAACAGTAATCAAAGGAAAACAAATATTCCAAGAAAGAATGTCAAAAACATTTCATTGTGTCAGATGCAGGTCTGTAGAGCTCTCATCTTTAAGATATGCTTCCAATTCTGTCTTTGAACACTTGAAGTGTGTACATTATTGACATAAAATTCAATAGCATGCTGGAAATGTGTAGAATTTGTCAGTTGAATCCTATCTTGTGTTCATTTGCCCATTTAATGTCTATGTGCTTTAGAGGTTTTGTGATGTAGGAACTCAAGTATAGGGATTTTAGTTTTTGTGTATAGTATTTTGTCCAGAAGGTAAAATTATACACACACACACACACACACACACACACACACACATATATATACATATGCCAATATTTCTCACCATGGATAACTGTCATTATATGTCTAGATTACTTTTAAAACTATCATTAATACAAAATTTCAATTTTTAAAAGTTGCATACTGTTTAAAATAGACTTAAAATTTTTGAAAGAGATTTAGATTTATATGAAAATTGAAAAATAATGCAATCAGTCCTCATGTGCCTAGTGCCTTAACATTTTCCATTTGTGTGGTACATTCAGTGCATAATTAATGGGCAGTATTGATACATTATTATTAGCTAAAATCCACACATTACTCAAATGTCCTTGTTTTTCTATGTATTTAGTACAAGGTCTACAGGGTCTCACTGCACAGATGGGACTCATAGTGATCCTCCTGTTTTCAGCCTTGCGAGCACTGGAATTACAGGCATGCACCACCACACCCAGCTTTAGTCTCCCTCTCAGCACGCCCCAGGGCCATGGCCCGGACAGCATGCTGGGGATAGAACCACAGTCCATGAGTCTCCCTAAACTCGCCCTTTAATCCACTGAGCTATCTGGCTGGCCCAGATGTCCTTAATTTTTATGTTCTGCTCTCTATGTTCTAAGCCTCCATCCAGTAGACCACATTACATTTAGTTGTCATATGTCCTTTGGTTTCTCAGTTTCCCTTGTTTTTGATGTCCTTGATGATTTTGAGGGGTATTGGTCTAGTAACTTGTAGAATGTCTCTTACCTTGGACTTGCCTGAAGTTTCCACATCATGAAATTGCAGTTATGAGCTTCATGAGGAGGTCCTGTGGGAAAGTCCCATTTGTACTACTAATATCAGGTTCATGACATTGGTGTGATATGTCACCACTGATGTCAACCTTGAGCACTTACTTGATGTAGTGTCCATCAGGTTTATCCATGGTAAAGGTATTCTCCATATTCATTCTTATTACGTATTTCTTGAAAAGAAATGTGTAAAACCTATCATTTAGGAGTGAAGAGTCATAGCCCCATGCAACAAAGGAAAGTATCGACATAAATTATTTGGAACTCATCTGCAAAAGAGATTTGTCTATTTTCCTCCATTTATTTATATCAATACAGACCCATAGACTTTGAGTTATAATCCAATACTACTTTCTTTTCTTCCTCAAACTATTCCAGCTTTGGCCATTGGGAGCTTTGTTAGCCGGTTCTCTTAATCTCTTCTTTCCTCTCTCCCTCCTTTTGTTTACCTTCCTTCCCTTCTTTCTCCTCCCTTCTCCTTCATCCCTTCTCGTTTCCCCCTTTCCTCTCTTTTCCTCTCTTCTCCTTTCTCATTCTTCATCCTCTAGCTCTTCTTCCTTACTTTCTTACACAGTAAGATTGTTTTATATTTCATGTTTTTGTTTCAGAATTAGAGTGGTTCACTGATTCATTGTAGTGGAGAATAGTATTGGAAATGAAGATCTGGGCATTATATGTGTTTCCTGCTTCTGGGATGATGTTTATTATGGGTTCTCTGGTCTGAAAGAACAAGGAAATATATGTGTGGACTAATCTTATGTGTACACTTACCTATATGTATGTATAACATCTACATCTATATTAAACTAAGTTGAGTTCACTCTCATGCCTTCAATTCTAATGCATTAATAGTCAACTTTATCTTGAATTAACAGGCCTATATGCTGCAAAACTGAATGCAAGGACTGCATACATACTTTGGGGCTAATGAGACCATAGATTATGGTGAGATCTACTGAGATATAAACAAGTGCTTTCAAGGAGAATGAAACTATATTCTCTAGTATTAATTCTCAGATTTACTATTTATTAAGGTTTCATTTAAAACAATTACACTGTAACATTTAGAAAATGAATACTTTGAAGTCCAGTATCTTCAATAAGATAGTAAGTATAACAGAGATGTTAAGATCTTGTAAAAATCTTTGTCATTGTGCAATCATAGACTACGAAGTTAAATTTCAGGGATAAAAGACTTATAGGCTGTACTTGAAAGTTAATTAGTTAACTTTATGCTATTTCCCTGGATTATGCAGTGTTTGTAGTAACACTAGCTTTAAACTTTTTTTTTTTTTTTTTTTTAATTTAGGCACCAGAGAAATGTACCTGCCATTTCTGTCTCCTCCACATTCACTTCTTGGAGAATCCTGCCAAGTCTGTAACAAGTTGTTGTGGATGGAGATTTCTATGATGCTCCAAGATGGAGAACTGAATGTGGACTTTGCTTTTAGATTCTTTGTATTTTAGCAATCTTCTCTTGGGAAATGAGGATTCAAAGTTGATGAATCATGCTTTCAGAGTTCTCCTCCTGGAGGCCCTGGGTTTTTAGATCCTCCCTCTATTTGTACAGCTACATCCTCTCCTATCTTGTGTAAATCTGTGGCTTCCAAGAGCCCAGCTTCCTATGTGGAGACACTCAGACAAGTAGCAAATAGTTTCTGCAGACTGAAGTTTTCAACTTGCTTCTTCCAGTTGTTCGGACTTAGAAACAGATTCCCCTATGGCTAACACTTCACGCTGTGTGCAAAATACCTGTTGTGCTCAGATGTTGGGTCTCAGGACAAATGCTCTGAGGTATGTGCAGTAGAGAAATAAGGTATGTAGGAAATTTAATCAGTTAAGCAAATATGGGTCTGAAATCTGTAGAAACCTCAGTGTTCCACTAGAGTTTTAATTCCCAATCTATTTTTCTCAAAATTATACTGATTTATGATGAAAACTGACCCTCTCTTCAAATTGTTTTATTCCAATTGTCATGCCATCTACACTCACAATACAAGGGTACATTTTTGTTTAAGGAAGGAAAGATATTTTGTCTTATGGTTGCAGAAGTTTTGGCCTGCTGGCTCCATTGCTGTGGGCCTGTGGTGAGGCAGAACCTTGTGTGGGGGGTGTGAATCAGAGGAAAGTAACCCACCTTAGGGCTGCCAGGAGGGAGGGAGGGATGAAGACAGGGAGAGGGAGAGAATAGAGAGACACTGCAGGACACAAAATGGTTCCCCAGGGCACAGCCCACTACCTGCTCCTACTAGCCCCCACCTCATAGGTCTCTATCATCTCCCAGAATGCCGCTGTCAAACTATGAACTTATCTAAGGATGGGTCCATGGATGAACTTAGAGCCCTGTGAGGGAAGATCTTGACTGATGAATAAATTTTCTAATAAAATTCCAATGTCTCAAACTATTTTGAAACTACTAAATTATTTAGGAAAGTCATATGTTATAGTCAAGATAGCTGAATGCCACCAGAGGCAGGTGGTCAAGTTTTCTGTCTTGGTGCAGACATTTGTTCATATGTATGTGAATGTGTGTACACATGAAGTGTGCTTACACACAAATGTGCATGTTTTGTAGTTCTTATCTGTGTTTGTGCATATACATGTATATGTGTGGTATGTATAATTACTGTGTGCACGAAATTTGCAAAATTTGTGAATTACCTTGGAGAGTATTCTCAATTAATCATACTGTTTTAGTGCCCATGAAACAGCTTTAATGGAGTAAAAAAGTACTACCTGTCTCTCATAGCTGTGTGGATTCTATTCCAGAACATATGCACACACTCGCTCAGTGGCTTTGTATATTTTCAAACGACGTGGGAACAGGCAGCAGAAACCACCACTCAGTACTGGAAACATTTTCTGCACCCTCTAAATATCTTCAAGAAAGTGACGTTATTCCTCAGAATCCAAATCCCTGTATAGCTCTGTCCCAAACACAGAGTGATTGGGAAGAATGCACTTCCAGAAATGGGCTTAAGGAGTTCCTCTCTGATAGCCAGCTAGCAAATGGAGGCAAATGTCTCGTAGCGGGAGAGTCAGTTACTGTGGAATCCATAATTCCATCCTCCAACAGTTGCAGGAAACACCCTACCTATTATGAGAAACTGACTAGAGGCTATGCATGTCTTCCAGTGGCCTCTGCTTGGTAGAGTTTTCCTGTGTTCTCAGTTCTCCATACTCACTGAGAAGACATGTAGTTCCACTGTAAAGATCTAAGGGTAGCATAAATGATTTCTGAAGTTATGGCTTACTTTAAGCCTTCATGCACTTACTCTGCTGGAGAAAATAAATTTACAACATAGGCCCACTCTCCTAAAAACTTATTTGAGTTTCCCCAGCCTACAGATACATGGCAAAGAAGGGTACTTATAGACATTGATCTATTAAGCCATTTTCCTAAAATACCTACACTCTTTTTATATGAAACAAAAAAATCATTAAAGCTATGGTTTGCCAGACAATTACTTTGTCAAATGTCAAGAAATTGCATAATAAATTGTATACATGCATCAAACATGAACAGCAGAGGACTATAACAAGCTATGCATTTCCAGTCCTCTTGTTCTTTCATCCAAAGAATAGCTTTTGTTCTCAAGAACAATTCTGCATCCCTTTTGAAGGCTTTTATGAAATATTACTGTACATTTATCTATCAAACTAAGTAGAAATAATTGAAATACTTAATATGCACTGTAGCAGGGAAATGCACGAATAACTTCATTATTAACATCTATTGATTATTTATGTTTTCAAATAGGCAAGTGTAGCTGTTGGTATTCTTATCATGCAAATCTATATGTGTGTTTTGGTTTTACCTGTTTATTGGCAAATTTACAGTCCACATTATGGGCATTTTTATTGCTTAGCACATTTAGTTGCTATGTGCATTACCAAGGTCAGTTACGAACTGACTAGTGCTTACTCAATTTGATTACTGTGTTACATTTTTTAGTTTATTTTTTTTCCCTTTGGAAAATTAACTGTACAAGGAAGCCTAGTAAATCTTTACTTAAAAATTCCAAACTTTAGATTGATTTCAGCAGTGAGTTTGTATTGATCTCAAAAGCTTTGCGTTCCTAACTAAAAACTAATCTTTATTTCACCCTTTAGTGACTGCAGTCATAAATATGCTCAGTTCTACCAGAGGAGAGTGGATTAATGGTTATTGGAGACTACGGCTTCCAACTGAATCTGGAAACCCTAACCTTTGGAGGACAACATGAAGGCATTTACCCCTTGTCAGTTATAATCCCTGGGTCCATCTTTGACATTTACCTGAGTGTTAAAGAGGTCTGAGAACAAGGCAGTAGGAATACAGTCCCAAAGATTCCACTTGGCTATTCATCATCCTGTTATATTGACTGCTGTGCCTCACCTGGCTGCTGCTGGCCATGGAGTCACCAGAAGGCAGGCCAAGGACTGCCCCTCCGCTCTGCAGCTTGGTTAACTCTTTCCTGTGAAGCACTCCATGGTCTTCCTTGAAGGAAGGATTTGCTACCCTGCAAAGATCCATCTGTCATTATTGGTTCAACTTGGAGGCACTGAAGATACAAACATTTGGGGGAGTGAGTCCAACCCAACTGCAAGATCTAATTATGGAGAATAGTAGAATTAAGAAAGAATATAACATAATTTGTTATCGAAGATGATCAGTAACGCGGCAGGCAGCAGCATGTTAGAGGCTGACGAATAGCTTTCAAGCTATAAAATAATGTTTCTCAAAGTGTGTCTTTGCTATCTCCTGAATCGCAATAACCACCCGACAGCCATTACACAATTCAGAACTTAAACAAGGGCTCCAAGTAGCTCTTGTCTTTCTTACAGTGAGAGACTCATAGTTGTGATATTCGTGTGTTTTGAGGTGCTACCTGCTTTAATGTTTTCTCCAGGGAAAGTGAGAATTTTAATATCCTTGAGTCCAGTGACAGAAATGTACTCAGGCTTTCTCTTCAGTAATTAAACTTTAACTTTTATGTGGGTTCCTTGCTACTCACTTAATATTTCTCAAGCTATACCAAGATGAGTCTTCATGTGAGACATACTTGTATCTCCTTTAAAAGGTAGAAGCTCTTTGGCTTCCTTTTCTCTAATCTGATGCTTAACATGTGCCTTGATCAGCTGAGGCCCGGCAGCTTGTTCTGGGCCACGAAGACAAAACTGCTAGTTAGATTCAGTGAGCTGCATGGAATCAGGGATTCTGAAGCGGTTGTGACACTACCACACTAATTCTGAGTTCTCTCTTGTACGTGACAGGATGAAAATTTGATTTGTTCTTGTTGGAGAGGCTAAATGGCCAGTGTAAGTCACAGCTGAGATTACCAACTGGTATCCCATTTAAAGTCAAGAGAGCATTTTAGGCAAAATCCTGCCAGTGCAGATGACACCAAACTTTCCCTTATTTTTAGCTGGGAAAGCTGTGTGTGAATGCTATTAGTGATTTTGTTAAGATTCTGTAGGTTCAAGAGTTAAAGGGACACTCTTGGTCCAGGTCCCTCTTCCAGGAGTGTATGTGTGCCCCTGACTGTCATCTGCAGAAAGGAGATAGGTTTGCCAGGGCCATCTGGTGGGGGTGGATTCCAGGGAGGCAGCAGCCCCAAGGACAGATACGCACACAAGATTCTAGATTGCCTGTTACAGCCATTGATCATTTAGTGGTGCCTTCCATGCTCCATGAAGTTAACCTTTATCAGACTTAAGGCTAGAATTGTTACATATGGATGAAATGTGGCATCTTAGAGATATTCAAACCTTACCTAAAGTGTTCCTTTTTACCTTGAGGAAGAACGGATTGCATTTCTTTCCTCCCACTTAATATTTTTATTTCTCCTGTAACCAGATCTGATGGCAACACGTCAGTGTCCCTGTGGTGGGGTAGCACTTCTAACCCTCATCCAGATGCTTACAGTGATATGCAAACGCAGCCTGTGGAGTCAGAGGTCCCATTCCTTTCCCTCCTGTTTGCTCCTTACTGAAATCACTTCCTACAGGTCTGCCCTTGTTTCATCTCCCCTTTGTTCTGTGTAAATGTGTTTGCAACCTATGACACAATTACTTTTGCCAATACATTGATTAATGGGATGACAACCAGTTCCCTCGCGTAAATCATTTGCTATAAGACTTGATATCCCTACAATTAGTGTGGCCCCGTGTATGTTGGAACAGGGACTCTAGAAGCCTGTTCTCTGGACTGTCAGCAATATCATCCTCTGCGAACTTGTTAGAAATGCAAATTCCTGGACTCCACCCCAGACTTAGTGAATCAGAAATTCTGGAGATGGCATCCAGCAATTTATGTTTTTATAAAACCTCTAGGTGATTCTGGTGGCTGCTCAAGTTTGAGAACCAGTGCTCCTAGTCATATCTTCAAATCAGTCCACCCACAATGCTTAAAATTTAATATTCCTTAATTTATGCACTCAAGTGAAATGCTAGAAAGATTTCCAGATGTTGGCTCTCAAATATTTAATTATAGTGCTTTGATCTTATCAATCTTTAGTCCACAGCTAATTGGGTCAGGCAACCCAGTGACTCAGTTTTAGGATTGACAATAATAATATCTTAAATTGTAAAGCATATTTCATTCTTCCTAATGCTGACAAACATAAAATTTTAATTGTTTATGCCATGGATGCAAGTATATTCTCTAAGTCAATGTGATTTAATTGCAGAAAAAGAATAACAAACATCAACTCTTGCAGGTTTGTGTCTTGTTCCTTTCTATATCTCTATATCTGATTATCTTGCATGAAATCTATACTTCATAAAGTAAATTTTACTTACTACATAAGTACTTATATAAATAATATTAAAGTGGTGGTTTGTTAGTGAATTAGGGAGAAGAATCTATGGATCTCTGTGCCTAATCCACACAGGGAGGGGACTTTATGAAAAATGTTGCAGTTTTATAATCATAAATATGACACTAAGATATTTGACAAAGGTTAATACTAATGACTTACAGATGCACCCCAATGACTGGCTTGTTATCTTCATTTTATTAGAAAACATGAACCCCGAAGGTTACTGGACGATAATCATGGGGCTAATATTCTTTTCTATTACATATTAAATACTATCTGATTGGACAATATAGATTTTCAGGAATATCGTTATAACATTTAGCAATTAATTCAAAGGATTCTTAAGTAACATTTTTATTATACCTGTAACAGTAATTGGTAGTTATACTCTATTATTTTACTAAATATGGCTTAAATATTATTTTTGAATGTTTACATTAACAGTAACAATTAAAATATTTTTTTGAGATGGGAAAAAGAAACAATCTCTAAAAAAATCTAGCATCTTTCAGGTTTCTAATCTAGGGAGACAGTACGATGTGTACACATGTGGATCCCTTTGAAAGAAACAGTTAATTCTTAATTTTTTTCTTCTTTTTAATTATTTCGACCAATTTTTCAAGCTTATATCACGTAATCTGAACAGCTAATTTGAAGACAACGATATGCAATACAATAACCATTGTTGAATTCCTATCATCTTGTTTAGTGAAATTTTGTGTCACTTCTAATTTTTAAACTATTTTTTATTCTTTTTAAAAAGCATAGGCTGGGGAGATAGCATGGTGGTCTAAGTGCCTGCCTGGCAAGCACAAGGACTGGGGCTCAATCTCTGGTATAGCATGCTGTGTTGTCCCAGAACCTGGGTCCTCTGTCTAGGCCCCAAAAGTGGCGCACGCTGTAATCCCAGCACTGAGGAGGTTGAGACGGGAGCATGATTATGAGGCCAAGGTGCATAATGAGATGCAGTACCAAATGAAAAGAAAAGATTTTTAAAAAATAAAGTAAGATAAATCTAGCATCTAATGATTAACCTTATTCAAGTATTAACCAAGTATTTTTCAATATTGTCATCCTAACCAAATATTTCAGTTTGATGATATTCTCTTTTAGCTCTGAGACTCTTGAAAATAACATCAATCCTAAGACTCTTAATCTTTGCATAAGCTTTCCAAAAACAGCAAATCCCAAACCACAGTGTTCTGAAGCAAACTTCTGATAAAGAATTTGGAGTATTTTCAATAAGAATAACATAAAATTGAATTTCCAAGAGTGTGCTTTAGAGGAAAAAGCTTTGGAGGGTTCAGCTTTTACCACTGTAATATATGAGCTATAAAGTCTAGTTATTTATTTGCCTAAACCTCAATTTTCTCACCTGTAAATTGGGAGTGAAAATATTGCTCACCTCCCCGAATTTTTGTTGACATCAAACAGAACTGTGTGTGTTGATTTTCTAGCCTAGTAACACACAAGTAGAAAGTTTCCTGTGCACAGAGGTTGTTATTAGTTATAAAAGAAAATGAAAGCGTGTATGAAATAGTTTGCAAAATACAGAAGGGTTCATAAATACTGGTTGATGTGTTAGTTTTTGCTTGAAACAAAGGGAGGCATAATTTCAGATGAGTGAGCATTCTTTTTAAGTACATATTTGGACAAGGTTGTATCAAACTGATCACATGAATTTCTTTTCTTAGTGCAGCTAAAGACTCATAAAATTTTTGAGAAAATACCTAATGTCCTTATAGACCTAATACCTTCTGTATTAGGACAAATCAGAGGTATTTTCCTTGTTGCTCACAGGGAAGTTACTCTGAAGTTCTGGTACACAAAAGAGTGAGGAAGTAAATGCCCATGTGCACACAGCTTGTCTGTCCCTTGGTAGAGATGCGTGCAGCAATGACATTTTCAAGAGAAAAATTAATTTGACAAAATGAGTAATAGCATCCACACTTCGGTAATTTCCACTATCTTCCACTACTGTCCCAGTGATGCAGGAAGAATAAGCTGGTCTGGAGAGGGTGATCTCCAACAGGGAACCTCCAAATGATGTAGGGAAAACTGATCTCCAACCTGAAAAGTACCTGGGATGAGTTCGTGTTCTCTAAAACTGAAGAATGAATTTTAGGAACAAACAGAGGTTATGAGTCGAATAGATTTATTAGAGGAAAGAAACCTCCTGTCCTAGAGAGGAACAGGAGGGGGAGTGGTCCCGAGTGGGTGGTCCCCCAGGAAGCTGTCTCTTCCAGGGACTTTTATAGAGGAAAACCATGTGGTGGGGCGGGACTAAGGTGCAAACCATGGACACTCGCTTAGGTGGGTAAGTGGTGGGACAAAACTATGGTCAATCAATGAGGTTACAAGCACTGTTGCTCAGGTAAAATTGATTAAAGCCAATACCAAATGGGGAAGGGAGTCACGTAGCAAGCGGGCATGAATATGCAACAGGGTCTTTTCCTGTTGGGGGCTGGATTATTGATTCACTTAGGCCCTTTTAAGGTGATTGATGACTATTTAGAATACCAATCCCTGATGCACTTTCCGAGGGAAGTATAAGGTTACATTTGTTTCTTCTTTTGTCTTGAGGTCTGGACCATAGCAGGGGTGACTGTCTCTTTAAAGCTGTACAGTCGCCTTGTCTTTCATCTTGTGTCCTTGAGGGTCTGGCCCTGTCTGACTGCCTATAATATTTCCATCTAATTCAGCTGCCTACAACACCTACACAGGTAAAATAAGGAAAGGATGAACTAAGAGCCTTTTGAAAGACACCTGTGCTACTGTGATCTCTTATTTTTAATTAATTATAATTATTGGTACCAGGGATTGAACTCAGGACCTTGCACTTGCCAGGCAGGCACTTATGCTACTGAGTTATCTCTTGGACTTACACTGATTTTTTATTTCACTGAACCCTATACTTTCTTGAGTTAGTCTCCTGTGCTGGGATTTAGGGGAATAAGACACACCATATGCCTCGGAACAGTTCAGAAATTCAATTCTTCAGGGCATAAGAGGACAGATATCTACAAGTGCCAAAATATAGCTGAATACAGAACCAAAATTGTGAAACCGAAAATACCCCACAGAGAAAGCACTAACGCAAATATACCTCAAAGGGCATGCTTACACCTGCTGGTATACCTACCTCGTTAATAATACCATAAATAGACTAGTTAGAGAAGGCTTAAAGGCAAGCATCCAGAGCCCTGGTTAAAGGCCCTACAATTAGTCTTGGTTTTAAGGTCATAAGGTCCTAAAATTCCTTGTAGCTACAGGCACAAGAGGTTATTCATATAGAATCCTGATTCTTCTTGTGCGTTCTAGAGAACGCTATGCCTAAAATCCTTTCAGGGGATCTACAAGTTCAACGTTATTTTTATAACAAAATAAAGAGAATTTATTTGCTTTTTTTATTGTGCTGACATTTGTATTAATGATGGAAAAGCAGTGATGGGTAAAACCGCTGGTGTCTTAGTAAAAAAAGGCAGTGGCATCAAACCGAGCTAGTCTTCATTGTGTTGTTAAAGGCTGGGAACTTGTAATTTAAAGAATGTCTTTTCTCTATGGAAGGTCTTTGGTGAAGCAATAAAAGTATTAGCTTTATTAAAGTTTAACATTGAATACAGAACCCTTAATATTCTCTGTGATAAACTGGAAAGCTTTCCTGCATAATAAAATATAATGGTTAGTTTGAGGAAGAACACATATGTAATAGAGTTGCAAGCTAAACTAGCCAGTGCTTCATGGACTATGACTTAACTTGAAAAAATGACTGACTGATATTATTTAGACATGGGTATATAGTAGAATGTTTTTGATAATGGACAAAGCAATCTTGTCACTTCACAGAAAACAATTAGTGATATTTGTTACCAATAAAAACACTTGAACTTTGTAGTGAAAATAGAACTTAAGAAAAGTTGTATTCATCATGAACTTGAATTAATCACTTTTAATGAGATTGATGGTATTATTAATAGATGAGACCTTTTGCTATTAAGTCCTTGTGTGGTTAGGGAGTGACTACTCATTAGTTATTAAGTTCTGTTAGCCTTGGCTACCTTGTTTCTAAAACAGGCTTGATAATAATAATTCTTTTTTATTGTATTTTTTTTTCTTGTTTCAGAACCTTTGTTTGTTTATTCACTCATTTTTATGGCCGGCTCAACCCACCCCAAGGGCAGGGCTGGTGCAGCATGTGGTGCTGGGGATCGAACCGAGGTCCCTGAAGCTGCCCAAGCTTTCCCAAGCAGGTGCTTTAGACCACTGAGCCATTCTGCTGGGCCCAATAATAATTCTTTTTTAAGGAAAGAATATGCAGTATTCTCATATGCAGTAGTGGTAACTACTTTTCTGTTGGTGACATTGATGACTTTCTCTTTTTCCTTTTTTTTTTTTGCTACTAGAGATCGAACTCAGGACCTTGTGCTTGCCAGGCAGCCATGTAAGCCACTGAGGTATCTCCCCAGTAGATCCTCTTGCTGTTAAACACTGGCATTTGTTAATTTTTAGAAGCCTGACATAATTTGGTTAAGCAATGCTTTTTAAATATTAGCTTTTAATGATACAAAATCACATTGGGTAAAGAATTCAAGGAAATGCAAGATAAACTGCATTTTAATGTAAAAGTATACAGAATTAATATGATTTACATTCTATAGTATGACTAGCACTTCCTGAGTTTTGGTGCAGTATAACAAGTATGCAAACTTACCTGACATGGCCAATAAGATGGCTCTGTGTCTTCTAACGACATGTATACCTGAGTCTGGGTTTTCTTCACAATCTTCTGCTTTATTTTTATTATTTTTTTTCCAATTCTTTTATTGTTTAAATTTAACAATGGTTATATTACATATTTTCATCATCGGATCAGTTTAGATTAATACATATAGGTATATAAGATTGATCAAGCAACTAAAACAATCTTCTGCTTTAGCCATATTGTAATAAGTGGAATGTAGAATCTGACTTGAGAATCCAGTTATTATTTATTAAGCCAGACATGGAGGTGATTTGCAAGTATATAACACTATAGGTCTCGATAATTGTTGTTTGGTGTGATATATTCACTTTAATAAATTTTGATTTATTTAAACTTGTGCTGGTTTATTATCTTTAAGTGAATGAAAACATGTTAAATTTCTGGCTTTGCATGTTCAGTAAGGTAAGAATCAGAGGGCATAATTCATGAGCTAAAATCACTTTGGAATACTAAATTCTTTTAAGTGTGAAAGTTTCTTGAAATAAAAGCTCTGAGAATCATTAGTGTGGGGTACAGGAGAGTGGCAACTGGCGACATTTTCAGTTCTTAATCACGGTGTCTTAGTGAAATCTTAACAATTTTGAACAAATGTCATGTTTCAGCCTGACAGGCAACATTAAAATCGCTGCGCTGAGTATCATGGGGGAATCCCTGTAGGGTGACAGTGGGACTGCTAATGGACTTCTGGCAGATGCTCAGAAGGTGCTGCTCCTTTATACACCAGCACTCCTAGTAAACTCCTCAGGCCATTTGTCCTCTGAAGGCCGAAATACTTCTGGCACTGGAGCATAAGGCACTTTGATTGTTTGATACCCCAGGATGTAAAAAATTATCCAGTGATGATAAGAAATAAAAAAAAAAACAACCCTAGTGTCAAATTTTTAAAAAATGTATTTGGTGCAGGATCTCACTATACAACTCAGACTCATAGTGATCCTCCTATTTTCAGCTTCCCCCGTGCTGGGATTACAAGCTCGCACCATCCCACCCAAACTCAGTCGCCAGCTCAGTGCACCTGGGGGCCGGGATGGCGTGGCATGTGGTGAAGGGGATTGAACCCCAGTCCCTGCATGTGCTAAAGCGGGTGCCTACTCTGCTGAGCTTTCCCGCAAGCCACTTCCTAATGTCAATTTTAATTTAGTTTATTTTATAAAAAGGTTTATAAACATCAAACTTATGTTTGCTTTTCAGAGGTTGCATGATTATATGTGTATCGATGAGTGTGTGTTTATGCTATATCATGTATGCTGCACATGACATCTGAACTGTACTAGCAGGAGCATGTAGACATTAAGATGTCATCAGCTATCTCCTGGTTCTAGGTGCAATGGATATGATATGAACTAATAAAATGATTGCTGAAGCTCACCTGTTACACTTTTCCTTTGATTCTAGCCACTTTATTCTTGCTTGTTTTTTCCCTTCTTTCCCAGCGAGGCTCTAGCTCAGTACCTTTATTATAATTGACTCCCCCAGGCTCTGTCCATTTTTATTAAGCACCAAAATGTCAGCTAGTTAACCAAAAGATGTTGCTGAACTCTGCATGGTGCATTGCACACATATATTTAAAGGAACAGACACAAGGGAGGTCTTGTACAGAGACAAGCATACATCCAAGAGCAGTAAAACCTTTCTTTGCTTCTGTTATGGTTTTGGGTTTTTACAAGTTGAGCAATATGGTACAGGACACATTTTGTAATAGTATGAGACATCTAAGAATCACATATTCCAAGTACAGGAATTCTAAATACTAAAGAATCCAGCTGAGGGCCTAGAGATCATAATAATGCCTTCTACCAGTCCAACTGGAGGCCTACAGCCCCAAACAAAGTCTCATACAAGCCTGCTTCATGGATATGTGCTGGAAAGGTTCAAAGGCCAATGGTAGAAGCTAGGAAGTCTCTGCCAGTGGGATGAAGGATCTGTGCTAGCAGGCAGTGGGATCTAAACAGGAGCTAGGAAGAAATGCTCAAGGTAAGCACTGGACTGCCCCCCCGAAGTACCACAGACATTCTCAGGAACAGTGAAGTCCTGAGCTACTGCAGCAATGAAGAAAGCCAGCTTCCCATCAGGAGAGCTGATGTGACAGGCTTCATGAGGCTAGGCAGTGCACCATCCCCCCCCCCCCCCAGCCAGGAAGTGATGCTCAAGGTGAGGACTCAAGCTTCTCCAAAGTTCACTGGGAAAGCCCGCACGACCAGGTCCTCCAGCAGAACAGCCCAAGAGAATTAGCAGCTTCCAGCAGCTCCAACAGCTTTGCCAGGCAGCATCCGTAACAGCGTTTTGGCCCCTTCTCCTCTTGTGCATGTATGCTGCAGACAACAGCCCTCAGCTGGGCCTCCTGTACCCAGCACCACACAAGTTTAATTCAGCCCGGTGTAATAAGTGGACTACCTGTTAAAAATCCACTACCCCTTCATTCCTTCTAGATACCAGAATTTGCTCTTAGAGCATACCTCGTCAGCTTAAGGCTGAGAACCTAGGGGAAATCCAAATACTGGCAATAGAGCATTTGTACTCTGAGCTGAAGGAAAAAACTGGGGATGGGTTAGCATGGGTCTGAAGGGAGAGGCTGGAGGGCCGTGATTTCAATGTGGCTCTGAAGCAGGAGCTTCTGCTGTGGGGAAAGAGAAGTGCAGGATGTGAGGTCCGCAGACAGCAGAGCTAATTTCCCCAGGACTGGAGGGAGTAGTGAGATGGCAAGAGCACAGCTGCTGGTGGCAGCTAGACAGGAGCTTGAATCCCTGCTTCCCCACCCACTAGCCAGCTGGGTGCCTAGAGGTGATCTACTTAACCTTGCTGAGCATCAAGCTCCTGTGGTCAGCAGGGACCATCGTATCTACCTGACAGGGCTGAGTGAAGATTCCATGAGAGCGTGTGACAAGCCCAGAACACAGCAGGTATCCAGTGCGTGCCTGTTCATGTTTTTGTTTTAGAAGTTTCCATACAAAATCAGAATACATATTGCCTTTTAAACAGGAAAAAAATGGATCTGTTTTCAGAAAATAGTTGGACATTTTCCAACTCCTGCTCTATCCCTTAATGAATTCACCTGTTTAGAAACTTTTTTGCAGTATTTAATGTAGAATCCTACCAATAGTTTTCTTAAAAAATAAATTCAAAGAATAGAGTGCTCATTCTAGTCTCCTGGTCTCCATGGCTGGTTGTGTCTTCCAGAAATTCCATGAGGTCAGTGATGCTTAACCTTCCTCTTTTTTTTTCTTTTTGTAAAGCATGCCAATAATCTTTAAGCATGCTGTGACTTTCTAATGCCATTCAGGTTAGCTTGGGAGATAGTCAATGATTTAACCCCCAAAACCCTAAAAATATGATCTGCACTTTCTAGAATGTCCTTAGAAGCATCTTACTATTGTTTGTTTAGTCTGAGCTTTCTCCTTCTATTTCCATATTTATTCTTAGAGGGAAGCCTTTCCTTTTGTTGTCGATTTTAATAAAAATTCAAACCTAATTATAGTGTTTCTCCTGATGTTTATTGTTTACTATGATTAGCATGCAAAGCATTTTACAGTGTTTTTCTAAAGGAAAAGAAGAAATGTAAAATGAGCACGCTAGTCTACTGGTTGCTGTGCAGCACAGCAAAGTGTCACCTGATGACAACTAGCTTGAACAGCAGCGTTTGCTGCTTGCGATGAAAATCTTTGGAAGGGAAGACTGGTAAAGAAGAACACAGACTAAAATCGGTTAAAGTGGAGAATATCAAATATTGTAAACATCAATAGTGCTCACACCGCTGACCTATCTTACCACATGTTGAAAATTAGCTACGCGGTCACTCTGATAAGGAGGGGAGGATAAGTAAGACAGTTGAGCCTAAGAAAAATGGGACAAAAGAGACCAAGACAAATGTATGTGACAATCAGTAGCCAAAAAAGGCCAACAGAAGGAATCCCCCCAGAAATATAAGCAGATTTTAGAGAAGTAAAGGATGTTTCAATATTTTTGCAGTAAACATTTCTTACCCTACCTGCTTTTCTTAAAAAAAAATATATTTTCTTTTTTTATGTTATGGCTGGCTCAGCCTGCTCTGGGGGAGGGGCTGGCACAGCATGTGGTGTTGGGGATTGAACTGCAGTCCTTGTGGTTGCCTAAGCTTGCTTAACAAGATGCTTTTGACCGCTGAGCCTTCTCACCAGCCCCATCCTACCTGCTTTGATGTGGCAGTGATGGTGGTACCTGGCGTGGTCCTAAAGCAAGAGGGCAAGACACAATGTGGAGGAGCAGTCATAGGCTGCGCAGCACGGCGAGGTGAGCCGCAGAGCAAGTGTAATAATGCCAGGGATGCCTGGAAGTAGGAAACGGTGAAAGGAACATGTACATGAGCCCTCTGCTCCTAATTATTTTCTTTCTCCTATTGGCAAATAAATTAGGTTCTTTTCATTTGTTGAAGCTCTTCATTTTGTTGAGAGCTGGGATTCTTTACTGGTTGGTATTACACTCTCCTCTTTTACCAAGCAATGATCAGATAAAACTGCTGGGGCTGTGTTTTGGCGTGAGTAGAAGCACAAGCTAAGGGCTAAGATGGGATCCTGATGGCATATGATAATGATGAGGACGATGATGATGACGATGACCATGATGATGATGATGTTGATGATGAAACCATGGCCAACTAGACCTGGTGTCTGACGTGGTCAGCCTTTTTGCATTTTTCTCTACCTTTCAGTTTGGCTTTTGACATTTACTCTCACTCTTCTCAGATCTTCAGTGCATTCAGTGGAAATCCTCCTTAAGCATTCCTTTCCTACTTTTTTCTCGGCATAGGTTTGCATGCTTCCTTCCCCTTGTAAGAAATAGGTTTTTGCCAGGCGTGGTGGCTCACGCCTGTAATCCCAGCACTCGGGAGGCTGAGGCAGGAGGATCAGTGCGAGTTCGAGACCAGCCTGGGCTA
>PVJA010040952.1:0-18177 GCA_004027025.1 Myocastor coypus | reverse complement strand
TTGTGAGGACAATATGCAATATGTCAACTTTCAAAGAAAAAAAGGGGGAAAAGAAAAAAAAAAAAAGTAATGTGGATTTAGAAAGGTTAATGTTTAGTTGTTTGATCAATCTTATATACCTATATGTATTAATCTAAACTGATCCAATGATGAAAATATGTAATATAACCATTGTTAAATTTAAACAATAAAAGAATTGGAAAAAAAAAAACAAAACAGAAGAGTGCACTGGTATATTTTATCCCCTGTGACACTGAGTTAAAAGTACACAAAATCCATTAGGTGGAGCATTATGTGACTAAAAAAATCCCAATTTGACACTTTTGCACACATGCACACACCTTGCTGTGTGGGTAATACCAAGTGGATACACACAGAAATTGCTTCCTATAGCCTCCGGGGATAGCTACTGAGACACGCACAGCCAGCTACGACTATGCTAAAATACACATTTACAGTAGAAAAGCAAGGGAGGGGTTGGTGCCGCCCATGGTGCTGGCCTGTGTGTGGTGAGGCCCATGGCTTACTCCCAGCCAGTCCTGGAGCTGCACAGGCTCTGTGGTAAGATGGAATCCAGGGTGTCGAGTACAGGAGCTCAGAAATGAGCTGGCTAAGGAGAGAAGTCAAATGCCGTCACCCACGAGTTGCCAGCTTTTCTATGACTCAGTTTCCTTTCATGTAAAACAGGGACCTTCACAGTACCTACTTCAGAAGTTGGCATGAAAAGAGTTAATAAATGTACTTAGAACAGTTCCTGGTACGCAGCACCTGTTTGGTAGGTAGGTTTATAAATAGGCATCACTTTGACAATGGCAACTGTGTACCAATGACTGCTAAATTTCTATCTCTACCTACTTTTTTATAAAAACTATTATGTCAAATTTGTTGAAAAACAAAATGGAATTTGGGCTCTTTTGGGCTGGGTGTGGTGGTGTATGTCTGTAATCCCAGCCCTTGGGAGGCTGAGGAAGGAGGATTTCTGTGAGTTTGAGGTCAGCCTGGGCTACAAAATGAGTTCAAGGCTAGCCTAAACTGCTTAATGAAACCTTCCCTCAAAAAGACATATATATACATATATATATATATTTACATTTTTAGGGCTGGACAGATAGCTCAGCAGATTAAAATGTCTGTTTAGGTAGAGTGCAGCAGCAGGGTTTGATCTCTGGCATGCTGTGGCCCAAGTGAATGCCACATGCCGTGGTCCGTGAGGGCTGGAGGTGGTCTGGAGAGAAGGGTAGAGGGAAGGAGAGGTGGGGAGGGAGGCTCTGTGCGTCTTCTCCAATGGCAAGCACTAGCCTTTTGGATCAAACATATTACGCATAAAAGATATGTGAGTAAACCCCACATAAGAGGTTTTAACTTCATAAATTACACATGCATTAATCATAGTAATGTATTACAGATGGCACAAAAGACATGAAGTCTATAAATAGAAAAGATTGAGGTGGAGTAAAAATGTTCTAAAAACAAAATTTAACTTAATTTCCTTATTGATGGTGCATCAGATCTTTCTGAACTTGAACTTGAGCTTTGTTCCAATCTGATCCGTGGGAATTTAAATGTCTTGCAAATTAAATCCATGTCATACTGGTTAGTATTAAAAACTGGAATATACATTGAGCATTGAATTCATTGTTTACACTAATGATGTAGACCTATTCCCAACTTCGATAGAATTTTAATTTTTAATGTTTTTGTCTTATCCCTTAGTAAAACTGTTGGGAGAGGAGCTCCTTAACCATTTTTTGGTTTTCAAAATTCATCCTGGCATTCTAAATATGATCATCAACCAGAATCTATTTTCAAGAGTTTTTCCAAGCTGCTGTTTGCTCATGAGCACTGATCATCTAGGAAAAGATGCCAGAGTGTCTCAATCTGCATCACCAACCCAGGAACCGGACCCGCTGTGGTACTTGGAAAAGAACAGGCACACAGGAGTGCCGTTACCCCCACCTGAGAGCCTGTGGACCCGAACACAGCTGAGTGACGAAGCTCTGGCACTAAATTCCTGTAGAAAGCAACTTCTAGTTTATTTTGAAAGATAAAACTGGGACTAGGGAGATGGCTTGGCAAGTGTAAGGACTGGAGTTTGATCCCTGTTACCACATGCTATGTTGGCTGGAATCCCGGAGAGTGTGCTGTGCTGGCCACCAAAACTACGTGTGGTGGCGCACACCTGTAATCCCAACACTGGGGAGGCTGAGGTAGAAGGATCACTCCAAGTCTCAGCTGTATAAAGAAATCCTGTACCAGATAAATAAGTAAATAAAAGATTAAAATATAAAAATAAAATAGATATTATAAACAGTAATCCTAATATCTTTCCTGTATCAAAAGTTGAGACATGCCAATGTAGCTGCCACTGTACTGATCCCTTGGGGTTCCTCTGCACCCCAAGGGAGCCTGGGCCAGTGTGGGTTTCACAGAAGGGCTAAGGGGCATCAGGAGATAAAGGCCTTGCCCCTGCCACAACTAAGGGGCTCGAATTTCACTTATTTTTATTTCAGACATTAAGCGTTCTGTTCATTTTTACTTGAATAAAGGACCCACGGTGAAACCATGCTGGAAGGTCCCTGCGCAGGTCCTGGAGGCCCACACCTGAGGATGGTTCTGATGGTGGTCTGGGCTGAGCACAGATGGCCTTTTATCAGCGGGTCCAACCTACCTATTATTAAGTTCCTAGGTTTTGTGTGGACTGGACTTTTCTTACCTGCCAAGTCAGCCTTAAATCTGAAAGGAAACATGGGCATATGGGAATGGGGCCTAAATGCATTGATAATTTGTCTTTGAGACAGGGTCTTGCTATGCAGTTCAGGCTGGCCTTGATCTCACTTTTGTAGCCCAGGCTGGTCTTGAACTCACATCGATCCTCCTGCCTCAGCCTCCCAAGTGCTGGGATTAGAGGCATGTGCCTCCATGCCTGGCTGTCTTTTTTGGGGGGAGGGGGTAAGGGTCTTACAGGGTGTTTAGGATCTCACTACTAGGTTGGACACTAGTGATTCACCTGTTTACAGCCTCCCAAGAGCTGCGATTACAGGTGTGTGCCACCATACCCAGCCTCAATTGCTCTCTCAGCACACCCTGGGGGCAGGGCAGTCACTGCAGGCTTGGGGATTGAACCCTGCCCCTGTGCTATTTCTTTCTTTTTTTCTTAATTGAGACATTTAGTAAGCAGTTTTCAATATTTTAGAAACTGATCATGTTAAAGACACGCTTTATCTAGAAAAGAATATGGGGGCCAGGGAGATAGCTCCATGGCACAAGTGCCTGTCTGACAAGTACAAGCTTATGAGTTCAAACACTGGTCTTGCCAAAAACAAAACAAATAAACAAACAAACAAACAAATAGAAAAGGATATGGCTCTTGGAGTATTTCAGTGAGTTTAACCTTCTCCTTGTTGGGGCTGTTGGAAATGCCCTCTAGTGCATGCATCTTCAGATAATATAAAATCAGTGGGCTCTGACCGCCGAGATTGAAGAGAATGCGGTCAAACTCTGGACCACGGCTACTATAGTGGGACTGGCAAGAGAGAACAAACCAGGTCAGCTACTATGTATATTTAAAGAACTGTTAACTTCAATTGCAAGTACAGATAAGATCACTATTAAGTATATTTAAAAAACATAAAAGTTATTCTACTCAGCATCTTTTCTATTGCTTCCTTTCTTCTTTTACTGTTTAAGTAGCATATATTGCTTCTAGAGGTCAGCTGGGCTCATTTTGGCAGGTGTGTGTGTGCGCGTCATACCCATCCTCTGGCCACCTTCAGCCTATCCCCTCTCTCCAGCTTTGTGCCTTTTGGTTTATTTTCTTTCCTTTTTTTATGAGCAGACCATATTTATTGAAAGGAAGAAAGCTCCTGTCCGAGAGAGCAACAGGAGGGGGGGTTCTGAGTGGGTGTCCCCCCTGCCTTTTGGTTTCAATGCATGTAATAAATAGACTCTAATTACACTCATGTCCATTATCTACCATTATGTTCTCCTCCGCTTCCCATTCCCTTCCTTCTTGTGTGATAGACCCCCATCTACCACTCTTTGTGATCCTTTTTAGGTTCCACATATTAGGGAGCACACACTGTATTTTTCCTTGTAGGTGTGACACAAAGCATCTTATGAATAGGTGGAGCCAGGCTCTGCTAGCCTTGTGATTTATCATCAGGCTTGAGTGTAGGTCAAGTAGAGATTATTCGGCATAATAATCGAATTAAAAAAAGCAAATGAAAAGAGCCAGAAAGAGGAGAAAGAAAAATTATAAACAAGGTATAGTAGCTAACACTTTCTAAATTTTTGGAAAAATGTATTCAAGACAGTCAATAGATTTTAAGTAGAGTAAATTCATCATCCACAAGATAGATGATACATTCTACCATCTTTAAAGACAAAGAGAAAATCTCAGCAATAAGAGAAAAAACTCATGAAATACCAGGGGACCAATAATGTCAATAGCTGCCTCACTATCATAAAGCAAGAAGCCAGATGCAGTGGAATAGCAATGATAAATTGGACCGAGAATTCTATGACAAAAACAAGCAAACAAACAAATTGTTCAGTACAATTACACCAAGAGCCTATTAGTCTAATGGGGGATGAGAACTGTATAACAACTATTCATAAAAATGCATTTTATAATAACAACTACTGTCGATTTCCTGTCATCTTGTTCTGAAATACTTTGTAGCTTTTAATAATTTTTCTTATTTTTTATTCTTAAAAAAAAAAAGGGCTGGAAACTCATTCAACCCAGCATCCAGGTCCAATGCATGAGTGAGACAGCCCAGAGTCTGTCAGAAACTCATTCGACTCAGCAACAAGATCTGGCATGTGAGTGGAACTTCATCCATCAGATAGGCCCAGTGTGGAAAACTGCCACAGAACTCCCTGCAAAGAGACTAGAGACTAGACCCACCCAGCTAAACCAGGAGCAGAACATCTTGCCAGAGTGGCATAGCAGGTTCACCTCTAAGGGCTGCAGCAGGAAGAAGTAGAGCTCCGCAGCCAGAACCAAGCCACACCCTCGAGGACGAGTTTGAACTTGGTAGATTCAGACCTGGTGCTAAGGTAAAAACTCTACCAAAGCTCTACAGCAAAGGTCAGAAGGCAGCATTATGCAAAATGACAAAGAGAAGGAGCAAAATGTGTTCTCAGGCCCCAAGTCCATCCAGAACAAATGCAGGAGACAACAGCATAGAAGAAATTGGAAATCACAACCTAAAATCTCTGAAATAATAGCAATTGCAGAAATAAAGAATCAGCTGCAGAAAGGTAGAGGAAATCAGATCAGAAATAATTTCTGAAGTAAAAAAAGAAATGATACCTGTAATAAAAGAAGTACTAGATGCTTCTAAAGAAGACACTGAAAAAATAGGGGAGAATAGATAAATGATGGAATCCTTGAATGAACAATATAGGAAAGTAATAGAATGCATGAAGCGGATTCAAAGTGCTATATCTATATAGGAACTTAAAACCTCAATAACAAGCTAGCAAAACCATTCCAATGTAAGTGAAGACAGGCTTTCAGACCCTAAAGACACTATTGCAGCTAGTGAAGATGTAAGAAAAGATCTCATAATAACAACTAGGATGCAGGAAAAAATAATTCAACGTCTGCAAGATGATGCAAAGATGAACACTGTAAGACTAATAGGCATCAATGAGAAAGAAGGAGTCAACACAAATGATATAAAAAAATATAGGCAGAAAACTTCCCAAATATGGGGAAACAATTTGACATTTAGGTAACCAAAGCATATAGAACTGAAATAACATCAACCCAATTAAAACCACGCCCAGACATATAATGATCAAGATCCTAGAAATTCAGCACAGGAACAGTATACTAAAAGCCAGTAGAGAAAAGAAACAGATCCCATTGAAAGGAAAACCCATCAGAGTAATGGCAGATTTCTCTTTACAAACCATCAAGTCAAGAAGAGCATGGAGCAAAGTACTTCAAGTCTTGCAAGAAAATAAATTCCAGCCCAGACTGCTATACCCTGCAAAGCTCTCTTTCAAGTTCGATGGAGAAGTGAAATACTTCCAGGACAAGGAACAACTAAAGAAGTTCATGATGACAAAGCCAGCCCTGCACAGTTTACTAAAAGATATTCTACAGAGGGATCAAAATGATCACAACTCCATGAAGGAGAATGGAAAGAACCCACCAAATAGGGCAAACGATCAAACACAGGAGAAAAAGAGGTGTACAATAGTAGTCTTTGAACTATTCTTCCACATACAGCAGCAGAACATGTCCATCAGCATATTCTACAAATGAACTTCTTCTGCACCCTAGGGTCATGACTCTGTCTTGGTCTACAGGGTAGATATCAAGGAAATAGCAGTATCTCAGTCCCACAAGTGACACCTGGCCACCAGTAAGCACCATGGACACTGTCCATGTACACGACATACTAGAACTTTCTGCAATATCCTATCCCCAAACTGGCCATATATTTTCCATTACAGTATTTAAGTTATGTTTTATTCTTAGTAATTCTTTACTATCATGGAAACTTTTTTAGTTGATATCTTCATGTATATTAACCTATTCAAATACTAGGCAAGTACTCTGAATTGATTATAGACTCATACATATGATACATAACATTCTGACCTCTAAGTTGGACTCACATTTTTTTTTTTTGTCTTTTTGAGACAAGGTCTCACTGTGCAGTTCAGGCTGGCCTTGAGCTCACTTTTGTAGCTGAGGCTGGTCTCGAACTCACACCGATCCTCCTGCCTCAGCCTCCCGAGTGCTGGGATTACAGGTGTGGACCACCACGCCCAGCTAGTGGACTCACATTTTGATTTGAATTTTGGAGTACTGCTTTGAAATATTGATTTTAAAAATTAATTAATATTCAATTACTTTTCTGAATATTATTTAATTATAATTTTTGTTTTATTATACCTACTGTATCTTTGACTTATAATCTACTTATAAGAGATGGTATAGCCGGGCGTGGTGGCGCACGCCTGTAATCCCAGCACTTGGGAGGCTGAGGTAGGAGGATTGATGCGAGTTCGAGACCAGCCTGGGCTACAAAAGTGAGCTCAAGGCCAGCCTCAACTGCATAGCGAGACCCTGTCTCAATAAGACAAAAAAAAAAAAAAAAAAGATGGTATAATATATTCTTCTAGTATTAGAAACTATTTTTTTACTTTTTTTGTTTTTTTAAGTATTAAATTTTTATTATTATTTAATAGAAACTTTATTTATTTATTTATTTATTTTTAACAGAAACTTTAAAAAGGAAAAAAAATATATGTAGACACAAGAGAGGACAAATCTACAGCTACTTTCCCTTTTTTCATTGAGAATAAAAGTGTGAACTAATATTGCTTAAACAAAATATCAGGTCTGCATTTTGTCCTCCAAATAACTGTTATAAAGACAACTATAAGCATTGTATTAGTTATTGTAACCATCCTACTAACTTGTTTTGAAACTGTTTCATTGATCTTTTTTTCTCATTAAAATGAATAAAAATACGTAACTTTGTAATTATTAGAAAGTTGTATATTAAAATTAAAAAAACTTCAAAAAACTAAGTCTTTCCCCAATGTTTATAGTGTTGAAATGAGAGATTTATCATTTACTCCATTTCTTGAAAGAATATATGATTTTATTTGCTTTTTTTATGGGAAGGGTCTAGAGTGTGTTTAGGGTCTCACTACTAGATCGAACTCATAGTGATCTGCCTCCTTATAGCCTTCCAAGAGCTGGGATTACAGGTGCACACCAACCTGCCCAGTCTGACTTGCCACTTGGAGGTGGGGCCAGCATAGCAGGCGTAGGGTTTGAACACCCAGCCCTTGTGCCTGCTTGCAGGTGCTTTAATTTGCTGATCTATTTGGCCCGCCCTTATTTGCCTTATTGATACGTAAACTTCTCTTGAATTTCTTTCACTTTGAAGGTCACTTTCTATGCTGTAAGTTTTTATTTTATATATGATATTTGTTTTTAGAATTCCTAGTTGATCCAGAATGATTACAAATGACGGGAATAATGGGATTATCATAAAGAAAAATGTGTTTTTGGGTGGCAGAATCTTAATGTTAGTATTAGGCATACTTTCTATCATGTAAAGGAGTCTCCTCATCTTAATCTCCTATGATAGATCATATCAAACTATATGGAAACTGATTGTTAAGGCATACTCGAAATCAGCCTGCTGTACTTAGAAGCTGAAATGTCCCTGAAAGGCTTGTTCAGCAGCCTGTGATGCTATAGGGAGGAGGTGGAGCTTTAGGGGGTGGGGCCTGGTGGGAGGAAGTAAGTATATGGGGGTGGACCTAATGGCAGGAAGTGAGGTTTTGGAGGGTGGGTCTAATGGAAGGAAGTGAGGTCACAAGGAGCTGGGCCTAACCAAAGAAAGGAAGTGAGGTCATTAGGGATAGACCCTTGAACAGAATATTGGGAGCCTGAATCCTTTCAGCATTCTTTCGGCCATGTTTTCTTCTGCCATGTGTAAACAGCTCTCCTTTGCCCTGAATTCCTGCCTTCTCACCAGTACCTGCCTTAGCCCAAACCTGAGGCAACAGCCCTACTGACCATAGACTGAATTTCTCAAACGTCAGAAACAAATTATGTCTTTTCTATTTTTTTTCACTCTTTTATTTTTATTTTTATTTTTGATATAGGGTCTGGCTTCAAACTTACTATTTGGCTCAGGCTGGCCTCAAACTCCTGGTGATCTTCTTGCTTCGGCCTTCAAGTGTTATTATTACACATACACCCCTATACCTGGCTTAGTCTTTCCCACTTTTAGGTCAGTTATTTCAGATATTTTGTTAGCAATGCAAAGCTTAAGCTAACTAACACCCAGCCCAAAGTCAGCTAAGGCTAAAAATTATCTTTTTAAAAAACGTATTTAGTACAGGGTCTACAGGTTCTCACTAAACAGATGGGACTTGTAGTGATCCTCTTGTTTTTAGCCTCGCAAACTCTAGGATTACAGGTATGTGCCACTACACCCAGTCTTAAAAATTATTTTCCCTGTCTAGAGAAGACTTTTATGTCCTTTTCTTGCTTCTGCTTTGGGTCATGGAAGATAAACGTTATTTTACTAAAATTCTATACAACAACATGTTTGTAACCTTTCTGCAGTTGTTAGTGATTAGGGAAACCACAGTTCATGGTTTCTTTCTCTATGAGGATCATGATTTTAAAGGTTCACTCAACCAGGTAAAAGAACTAAGTATGCAGTGCAAATTCAACGTTTTGTGAGTCAATAGTTACTTGAAAACATGCTTTAGTGCAGTTTCTGTTGCCTGGAGAATACCTCATTAGTCCCTCCAAAAAGCAAAGCCAGTAAGCAGAAGACCCAGTGCTTGCCTTCATCCCACAAAGGTAGAGGCAGAATTTTTTTAGAGCACTTTAAGATTTGACAAATGAAATTTTTATAGTCAAGTGTTAATGGAAGTTAATTTGAAAACTAAGCAGTTTCATGAATGTTGAAAGGATGATGAAGGATGAACTACAGTCCAAACTACAGGCCTTGGTGCCTAGCACGTCTGTTAGCTTCTTAAAGGATGACTACTGACACTGACCAAAGAGCAAAACTTTGATTTTTGAGGTCTGTGTGTGTCCTTCAGTGCTTGTATGCAATGTCACATTTAGTGATAGAGACCCATAAGTGCCCCTTGGGCAGCCAGACAACTTGGGGGCTTTGACAATTCTTTCTTTCTTCTTAAATCTGTCACCCCAGCCAGGTGTGGTGGCACATGCCTGTAATCCCAACACTTGGGAGGCTGAAGCAGGAGGATCAGTGCGAGTTCGAGACCAATCTGGGCCACAAAAGTGAGCTCAAGGGCAGCCTGTAGCTCTTTAGCATGAAACCAATATGGCTTCCAGAGTGTTTTTATTGCTAACAGAAATATCTTTGAATATTTGACCTATTGTGTGAACAAATCACTTTGTCAGCTTATTTTCTTTTGAGGCTGGGCCTGGTGGCACACACTTGTAATCCCAGCATTTGGGAGGCTGAAGCAGGAGGATCAGTGTGAGTTTGAGACCAGCCTCAGCTATAAAAGTGAGCTCAAGGTCAGCCTGAACTGCATAGTGAGACCCTGTCTCAAAAAGACAAAAAAAAAAAAAAAAAAAAAAAAAAAACCAGTAAATACTCCTGGCCTTCTCCAGTGCTTTTCCCAAGCAGGTTTCCAAAAATGCACAGATTGGGTCCTGTGTGCCGTACACTGAATGTCTGCCCCTGCCCACATCGTGTGTTGAATCCCTGGCACTCCAGGAAGGTGGCTTTGGAGTAGGGCCGTGGGAGCTGATGAGGCCCTTCAGGAGGGGACCGGTGGTAGTGCTAGAGCTCTTTATCTCTGCCATCTGAGGTCACTATAAAGACAGGCTGTGTGCGGGCAGGAAGAGAGCTTGTCCCAGAATACTGAGTGGACAACTCTTTACTCCTGGATTTGTCTGACTTCTAGTACAGTGAGAAATAGAGTCCTATTGCCTGAGGGCCAGTCAGATAGCTCAGTGGTCTGAAGCTCCTGCTTAGGCAAGCTTAGGAAAAGCTCACAGACTGTGGTTCAATCCTCTGCACCACCCTTGCAGGGCTGGCTGAGACAGCCACAAAAAAAAAAAAGTCGCGTTGCCTGAGGTCTTTAGTCTATGACACTTTTAAAATATGTATGTATGTATGTATGTATGTATGTATGTATGTACTTAATGGAATTTTTTAAATGATTTTTTAAAATTTAATTTTATTTTTTTCTTGTTTCAGAACTTTTGTTTGTTTATTTATTATTTTTATGGCCATCTCAGCCTGCCCTGAGGGCAGGGTTGGTGCAGCTTGTGGTGCCGGGGATTGAACCGCGGTCCCTGAAGCCGCCTAAGTTTTCCTAAGCAGGTGCTTTAGACCACTGAGCCATCCTGCTGGGCCCATGGAGCTTTTTTTTAAAAAGGGAACTTTTTATGGCATCTCAAGGTGTGTATTCAGTGGGAGGGGCCTGGGACTCCGCGGCATGGAGCGCGGCTAGGGCAGCTGTGCTCAGCTTCCCACTGCAGTGCTGGCCATGCCAGGGCTCTTCAGTCAGCTCCACACTCACCATTCTCGCTCCTCAGTGCTTGCTGAAGATGAGACACAGGTCTATATCACGCTTCCCTGTGTCTACAGCCAGCAATTTTGTCCCGGAAGGAAATTGTGTGACGTCATTACCTAATCCACATTTGATAGGTGGTCAGCTACTGTCATAAGAACTTGCAAAGTACCCTTGGCTGCACTGCATAAGTTAAAGAGGGATTTTATAAAACTGGATTATTAAAGACCAGAAAGTACAGGAAGAGTTCAGAGAGTGAACTTTATATAGGCATAATTTTTAATTATATATAAAAATTTAAATTTTTAAATCATATTACTAGACAAATATGATTACATTTTATCGAGAATGACTATAACAAACCTAAAACCTAATTATCTAACCAAATTGAAGGATCAAATTCAGAATTGCAAGCCAATAAGCTCAATAACTTCTGTTGCCAAGGCAACTGAAGATGGCAAGTCCGTGGGTCCCCACTTTGTGAAGTGCCTTCAAGAATGTAAAGAATGAAGCATGTGGGAGGTGAGCGTAACAGAGCACACTGACCCATGGTTCCAGAGTCAGGGCCCTACAAGGAGGCCAGGGTGGCAGCTGTGCTAGTCCCCTAATGCCATCTCACCCGCAGGGCTGCCTCAGGAGAAGCAGCGTTGTGAGGAAAAGACGAATGCTACGGTTTTTCTTTGTTAATGGTGGGACTGTTCCAGAAGAGAATAGGCTATAACATTAAGATAGCCCCTTCAGGTAAGTAAGTCTCTTTTGATCATTATATATCTTTTTCTCTACAAAGGACGCGGAGGATGTAGTAGTATCACCTGTGTGAAGCTGGCCCGTTCCAGGGCAGGTTAAATGAGAACTTTTTTCTAACAACGACTTTCCCACGTACCTTGGCTGCTGGTCCCGTCACACACAAGTCTTCTTTGGACATGGACATCATGTATGCTCTTGGATTCTTTAAAATTTTTGTCATGCTGAAGTCAATACCTAAAATGGAAAATAAAATACATTCACACATTCTGGTGTGCACTTCCTTTACAGACAGTCGTGGTGTCCTCTTCCTTTCTGGCTAGCAGGGCACAATGCATGGAGAGAGTTGAACATGGTGAGATCCTTGGAAGACAGGTACTGGCTGCCCCGGTGAGAGGAATGGATAGTTCACTTCACAGACTTACTGAAGAAGGCTTTAGGATTCATAAAAGCCATCCGTTTACATTATTTCCTGCCGTCCTTACAAGACTGTCCTGTGAGTGTGCAGCCTGTTCTACAGTTTGAAGCCCAGGGAAGTTCATGGCTTAAGTCATTGTTTGCTCAGGAGTGAGTGGAGGAAGAAGAGAAGCCGAGGGTTCTGCCCACGACACTGGCACAGTGCCACGGGGGGGTGCATGGGTGTCTGCATGTTGGAGCTCCTTCCCCCTCTTCTAATGCCACATGTAGAAAAGAAGAGCTGGCGACCTGGCTTTCCAACTTGCATGAATGTGCACGTGGTCCCTGCAGGAAGCCTGTGGAGTTTCAAAAGGCAAGGACTCATAGGGTTTAGTCAACCCTGTCCACTGACCTACAGGCACCAGGGAGGTGTTGGGTGTATCTTAATGCAGCACAGGGAAGGAGGGTGGCTGGAGAGGCGCTGGACTCTAGACTGAGCATCCACCCCAGAGGGCTGCTCAGATCGCAGGCTGCAGGGTTGAAGAGAAGCCACCACTCAACAGCTGAGGAAAGTCACTTGGGCCTACTTTTGACATTATTTATTAAGAAATTAAGAAATGTTAGCTATTAGCCTGAAATACTAGGCAGGTTAAAGACTAGTTAGCCAAAATATTACAAGCAGGAACAGTGAGCTGGTATTTGATGATAAATCAGATATTTTTAAAAGTTTTACTTGATTTTGAATCATCCTTAAATACAAATTTATGAGATTCTAATTTTTGGTGTTCTGTGAATAAATATAATTTTAATAATAAAGGAAATTCTAAATCATGTCTACTATGGCCACAACAGAAAGTTTCTATTTTAGACCATCTGATCTTGGTTTTAGAATTACTGTCAATAGAAAGTAACGTACGTTAATGTCAGGTGAGGAACCTAAGCTGGGGACAAAGGACAATAAGAAGTAATAGGGCAGTGACAAGCACAGAAATTCAAAGAGGAAAGGAATTCAAGAAAAAGTGACAACTTCCCCGAAGCCCCTGGCCCCGCGTGGGCACAAGAGTGGCCAGTAATATTACAGTGACCATGGCATTCCTTTTTCTACCTCTAATCTATTTATTCACCTTAGGAAAATGGTTACAGTTTTCCTCTGTTCTCCATTGTGGCACCTGTGAAAGCTTGGGAGACGCCCAAAGAGCCACCAGGGACTCCACTGAAGCTGCGAGATGCTGTTTCCTTGCTGCTTTTATTAAGCCTTTGCAAGCTTCACAGTGAAAAGCAATTTCAAGAGTTACTCTACCTACATTGGGAAAGTTTTATTTAAATGAAATTATCCTATTTATTTTAAGAATTTTATTTCCCTTAAAAAAAAAGACATTTACACAGCTGTGTAGTCATTTCCCTCTGTTCTTGCAGTTTTTAATAGCCTTTCCAAAATGCAAATCAATCATACAATATTTCTTGGCAGAATTAAGCCAAGGTAAAGAACATCATATACAGCAATATAGCAATTGAATGAAGAAACAGAAATAGCATTACTTGTAGATCTACTTTATTTATTTAATTTCTAAGAAATTATTTATTTATTTACCTATTTACTTGGTATGGAGTCTTGCTCTGCAGCTCAGACTCATAGTGATCCTCCTGTCTCAGCCTTCCCAGCACTGGGATTATAGGTGCATGCCACTACACCCCGTTTCGAGGTCGGCATACATGCAGTGCCAGAAATCCACCCCAGGTCCTTGAACTTTCCTGGCAGGCACTTAGACCACTGAGTTATCTCCCCGGGCCTCATAGATCTACTTTACAATACACCCAATTTCCATAAAAACTACTTTTGGAAAGAGAGTTTTATTTAGCACTGAAATGCAAGGGGAAATGGAGAAAAGAGAAGACCCAGGAGGCTGGTAAGCAAAGTGTATCTGATCTGAGCAATGAGAAATAAACCATGAATGTAATTTTCTCTTAGCGATACAAGGAAAGGATGAGTATTTTAAAGAAAGTATTTCATGGTGATGAGGATATCATTACTTCTTACTCTATGGAATTTTTATATCTCCCTGATGTTTGGCCAGATCCTTATTCTAACGTCTCTCTCAAGTCCTTCTGGGATCCCTTTCTGGAGGCCCAACCACTGGCTGTGCACATGGTAGACCCCAGTGAGCTGCACATCTCTATAGCTATGCACACAGCCATCCTCCTATATCTCTGTAAGCAACTGCCACTTCAAATGGGAGCTCACAGTGTGCACAGTCAAGTTAAACTGCTTAGCGCTGGCAAAATAGCTCAGTGAACTAAGTGCATCCTTAGGCAGGTGCAGGGACCAGGGTTCAATACCCAGCATCACATGCTGTGCCAGCCCTGCCCTCCGGCGTGCTGAGTGGGCAACCGAGTTCTGGAGTGGTAGTGCGTGCCTAGTCTCAGCACGGGGGAAGCTGAAAGCAAAAGGATCACTACACGTCTGAGCTGTGCAGTGAGACACTGCACACACACCCAAAGTTGAACTGCTTCTCCTAGAGGTGGGATGTTAAGATGAAATGGAATTGTAAAGAACTTTCCATGGAAGTTATGCAGGTAAGGGCTTTGTTAACTGTGAGTGCTGTGTATATGTCAGGTGTCACTAGCTCTGAACTGAACAGCAATATGAAGCTCTGTGTCATGATAAAGGAGTGGCCAGAATCATATGTGCTTCCCAGGAAGGGTGTCATTTTATTTTATAGTGACCTTTCTTTTTCTTGTCATTTCTTATAATTAATTACATTGAATCTTGAAAAACTAACTTGTTGCTCAGACAAGTAATAGATATGAGAAACATGTGATTAACTTTTTGAGCATTTCTAGAGCTTTTGTATAAGGACCAAAGCTCCAGGCATCTGAATAAGAAGCTGGGTGTTTATGCACATGACCTGGAGCCAAACACTGCAAACATGCCGCGACAGAGATCAGGACCTGGTCAAAGGTGATGGTAAGAACAGTGACGGATCTTGGAGAGGGCGACACTTCTTTAAAAATTTTAAACCACTAATTGGATTCTGAAGCAAAAACAGGAACATATGTCTAACACACAATTTTAAGAATCAATGTTATTTCTTTTTTAAGGAGATGAATGAAAAAGACCCTGACATATACACTGGGATACAGGTGTTTTGCTTTTCTAAATAAGGGCTTATGTTGGCTCATGTGAAGTAAGCGTTTCTAATCACTTTAAGATCAACCTGCTATCTGGTGAACACTTCCAGAATCCCGACTTTAGAAAAAATCTTGATGAAACTGCTTGTTTATTTATTTTTATGGCCGGCTCAGCCTGCCCTAAGGGCAGGGCTGGTGTAGCATGTGGTGCCGGGTATCGAACCGCAGTCCCTGCAGCTGCCCGCAGGCGCAATGAAATTGTTAAGATCAAACAGAATGAGAATTATTACATGGGAATAAAGGAACTAATAAAGTTTTATGAATTTGGTTTGGAATTTAGTGGGTTCTTACTATTTTAATTTTCAGATTTAAAACTTTCCTTGTAGCTTACACCAATTTAGTGAATTACACTTTTGTAATCAGAATCTGAAGATTTTTCTCCCTATCTAGTCCACCAGGATTAGGACACTCTCATTGAGTAGTCTTATTTTAGAGCAACACATTTGTTTCCACGTGTTCTAGAAGAAACTTTTCTTTGTAGCTGGACAATGCTGAAAGACTGAATATACTAACAGGCTCTGGTTGAACTGTTACATTTTCAGATAGGAGTCATCAGATTTTCTTTCAATTTGGTGCTGTGGATGGAACCCAGAGCATTGTGCAGGCCAGGCAAGTGCTCCACCCTGAGCCAGCACTATACGGCCTGAGAAGACAGCTGTAGGAATGGAAACTGACCTCATGGAGTCCATGACACTGGTCTGGCCCACTGAGTACTTGTCTCCCACGCAGGTCTGCTAGCCTGGCAGCAGGTAGGCTGTCACTTCTTTTTTTTGTTGTTTGTTTTGTTTTTTGCCTTTTTGAGACAGGGTCTCAGTATGCAGTTCAGGCTGGCCTTGAGCTCACTTTTGTAGCCCAAGCTGGTCTTGAACTTGCACCGATCCTCCTGCCTCAGCCTCCCAAGTGCTGGGATTACAGGCGTGAGCCAAGGCTGTCACTTCTTGACAAGCTCAGTAACCTCCGAATCTTAGAGGGACATCGATCTGGGTCAGGCTGCAAATTTCCACACTAATGTTTCCAATTTTCTCTCACCTTTCTAACTTGGATTAAAACAAGACTTGGATTTTTGGTGAAATGTTGAAGCTATGAGACTCCATGAAGAGCTTGCTGGAGTCACCCCACAGCTGGTAGGGACAGCGTTGCACCTGTGGAGGACTCAGAGGCGCCCAGATGGACACCCGATTTGTATCCACAATAGGGAGGCCTATCAGATGGCACTGCCTTGTCCCCTTCCCAAAGAGTGTGCTTTGGACCCAAAGTCTAGAAACCCCTTTTTTTTTGTCTTTTTGAGGCAGGGTCTTGTTATGTAATTCAGGTTGGCCTTGAGCTCAGTTTTGTAGCCCAGGCTGGTCTGAAACTCACATTGATCCTTCTGCCTCAGCCTCCCAAGTGTTGGGATTATAGAAATCTTTTCATCTGGCTGTGTTCCAGAGTCAGAAACTAGCTCATAGGCCACTCTAAATATTAACCTTTGTATTTCTTTTGTTGCTGTGGAGATGTTTCTTGAGAAGTATGTTTGCTTACACCATACAGAAGTCTAAGTGAAATTTAAAAACTTGACTAACATGTACTAATAGTAAGTACACCTTAGTGGGGTTCAGCGTGATTTTAAATATATGCTAATCACACATGCATATTCATATACATGGGTGCTGATCAATCCTTCCTCTTCCTCCCTTTATCCAAGCCTCCCCGCTTCCCAACTGCTGGTAGTCACTACGTGAGAGTCAGGACAAGTTTTAAAAATGTACTTCCATGGGAAGGAACACACAGGCTTGTATTTCTGTATCTGGCTTATGTCAGTCAATATAACATTCTCCAGTTTTCTGTATTTGGTGTCAATGACAAGATTTCATTTTTCTTCAAGGCTAAATAATACTCCATTATCTGCATATAGCACATTTTCTTTATCCATTCATCTGCTGATGACACTGGGTTGATGCCTTCCTGAGGCAGTTCCTCTGGCTACGCCCCCTCAGTGTGGCAGCTGGGCTCACGTGGGAGAGCCATTCTTTTTTTTTTTTTTTTAATTTTTTTATTGTTTAAATTTAACAATGGTTATGTTACATATTTTCATCATCAGATCAGTTTAGATTAATACATATAGGTATATAAGATTGATCAAACAATTAAACATTAACCTTTCTAAATCCACATTACTTTTTTTTCTCTTTTCCCCTTTCTTTTCTTTGAAAGTTGACATATTGCATATTGTCCTCACAATCATTCTACAGAGTACAGTGTGTGGACATGACCCACCACCCTATTGATGTTGCTTAGAAAAAAAGAAAAAAGGAAAGAATATACTTCTCTTTGGATTAAGAGGAAGCAGATACATACAGTCAAAGGTTTTTTTTTTTTTTTTTTTTTTTTGAAGAATTTTCTATTTTATTTTATTTATTTTTTTCTTGTTTCAGAACCTTTATTTGTTTATTCACTCATTTTTATGGCCGGCTCAGCCCGCCCGAAAGGCAGGGCTGGCGCAGCATGTGGTGCCGGGGATCGAACCGCGGTCCCTGAAGCTGCCCAAGCTTTCCCAAGCAGGCGCTTTAGACCACTGAGCCATCCCTCTGGGCCCCAACAGTCAAAGGTTTTGAAATTGCAGTGGGCCACCAGTGAAGCTTGTGATGTTGGAGGCTATTGAATCTAAGCCTTCTAAAGCTCATCTCACCAATCTAGCTCTGCGTTCCATGCATCGTAATTAAGGACATTTTTTCCCCTCCTGGGTGGTCAAGGGCAAGTTGAAGCAAGACCTGTATAACTAAACATTCTTTTTTTTTCTTTTTTTTTTTTTTT
>PVJA010040951.1:0-18142 GCA_004027025.1 Myocastor coypus | reverse complement strand
TTTTTTTTTTTTTTTTTTTTTTTTTTGTCTTTTTGAGACAGGGTCTCGCTGTGCAGTTCAGGCTAGCCTTGAGCTCACTTTTGTAGCCCAGGCTGGTCTCGAACTCGCACCGATCCTCCGGCCTCAGCCTCCCAAGTGCTGGGATTACAGGCGTGCGCCACCACGCCCGGCTAGCCCTTTATTTTTTATCAGCTGAATAAAATTCATTCATTTTGGAGCACTACCCTCTAATCTGTTTTAAACTTTTGCTCTTAAAATAGTGCTTGGAGGGCCCAGCAGGATAAATCTTCGTCAATATGGTAAAAAATGTTTTCATTTGCATTTCCCTCTGTGTGAGTGACAGTGACTGCACTGGAGGTGTAGTTCAGTGGTGGAGCACTTCTCTAACATGTGCAGGGTCTTGTGTTCTGCTGGAGATGGTAGCACACATCTGTAAGCTCAGCAGTCTGGGAGGCTAAGGCAGGCGTATTATGGCAGCTTGGGGCCAGCAGGCTTATGTCATGAATTCATGGCCAGCCTGAACTACATCATGAGATCCTGTCTCAACAAATAAATAAATTGAGGCCAGTAATATACCTCAGCAGCACAGTGCCTGCCTGGCAAGCACAAGGTCCTGAGTTTGATTCCTGGTATAGGGATAGATAGATACATACATACATACATACATACATACATACATACATAGGTGATAGATACATAGCAGCACAGTGAATTTAACCCAGGGCCTTTGTCCTAAGCTACATCTCCAGCCGTTTTATTGTTGTTGTTGTTGTTGTTGTTTTGAGTTTTGTTAAGTTGCTGAGTCAGTCAGGCTGGGCTCTGACTTTTAATTTTCCTGCCCCAGCCTTACAGTGTACTGGAGAATTACAGGATACACCTCTTGTATAGGAAGTGTATAACAACCACTATAATAACCAGCACTTAAGAATTAACTACTTTGTGCCAGGTATTATTTTAAATGCTTTACACGTAATAATTACTTACTATCCCAGTGAGAGGTAGATTCTGTGATCTTCATTTATAGAAGGAACAGAAGGGAAGCAGAGAACAACCAGCCACCAGCCACACTTGTGAGTGCTGAGGCCACTTCAAGCCTAGGCAGCTTGGCCTTGGAGCCTGCGCTCCTGGTCATCCAGGATCCGCCTCCTGTCCCATTGATTAGACTGCAGGCCCTTTAAGGGCAGGGAGCTGTGCCATTCCTCTTCATACTACCAGAGTTATATCCCCAACCCAAATTTTAAGAGTTTGTTTTGTTTTGTTTTTGAGACAGGGTCTCACTATGCAATTCAGGCTGGCCTTGTGCTCACTTTTGTAGCCCCGGGGCTGGTCTCAGACTCACAGAGATCCTCCTGTTTCAACCTCCCAGCACAGTGCTGGGATTACAGGCCTGGACCACCACACCTGTTTTGAAGGGTTTTGATATATTTCTTTAAAAAAAAACAAAAAAAAAACTTTTTTAAAAATTTTCTTTATTTATTTTTTTCTTGCTTCAGAACTTTTGTTTGCTTGTTTATTTATTTATTTTTATGGCCAGCTCAGCCTGCCCTGAGGGCAGGGCTGGTGCAGCATGTGGTGCCTGCAGCCACCTAAGCTTTCCTAAGCAGGTGCTTTAGACCACTGAGCCATCCTGCTGGGCCCTTTTTGACAAGATTTTTAATTTATAGACTTGATTATACTTTAGTATTTTATCTCAACATTTATTATATGATAAAAAGTGATCTTTTATTTCCTGTGTTTTGCTGTGGATTGTTCCCTGTACATAATTGTCTTCATGGTTTTTGAAGGTGATCTATATTTTTTCAAATTTTTATGTTGATAAAAAAATTTATGTTTATTAGTACACGTTTACAGTATAAACTTACCACATTCATCATGGAGAGTTGGCACATACCTGACACCTTTTTCCCTCCTTTGAAGTTGATACTATATATTTTTGTTTGTTTTTGTCTTTTTGAGACAGAGTCTCATTATGCAGTTCAAGCTGGCCTTGAGCTCACTTTTGTAGCCCAGGCTGGTCTCGAACTCGCACCAATCCTCCTGCCTCAGCCTCCCAAGTGCTGGGATTACACGTGTGCACCACCATGCCCAGCTGAAGTTGATACTATATTATTCTACTAGTGTTTAATTTTACTACTCAAAAGCATCCTTTAAATAGAGTTTCTCTACATTTAAATTTCTTTAAAATGTATTTAGTACAGGCTGTACAGGGTCTCACTACACAGATCAGACCCAGTTCTCCTGCCTCATCTTCCACTAGTGCTAGGATTACAGGTGTACACAATTACTCTGAGCTACACAGTAATTTTATCATGGATCAGGAAATCTTATATTCTATTCACCACTGGATATATGAAAGCTACTCACCTTGACTATCAAAGCTGAGAAAACTCTGCTCCAATTTTAAAAAGTAGGGAGCCATTCTTAGAAATGCTCATGACAGTCATGGAACATACTGATGAATGTTCCATTTCTACCCTCCCCCTCCTTAGGCAACACTTCCCCAGATCAAAAGGAGCCAACACCTTTCATCATTGAGTGGATCCCAGATATACTTCCCCAATCCAAGATCGGTGAGCTTCGGATCAAATTTGAGTATGGTCACCACCGGAATGGGCATACGGCAGACTGCCAGGACCCAAGGCCCCCCCTGGAGCCGTCCCTGGAGCTGGCCCCTCTGACCACCATCACTTTCCCTTGAGACAAGACTATTTCACAGCTAAATTTGCACATCCTCAATCCTGGCCACTTAAATACAAAATGAACCTTTTCCTTAATGAACTGTTCTTAGCTCAGATTCCTTTTCTCAGATAATTCAAGTGGGTTTTATTGAGGAAAAACTCTTATAAGTAGCCTTTTTGGTGCTGCTTGAGCAGTATTTCTGGCTAGTTTTAAAAGAAGAAAATCAACTCATTTTCCTTGTCATGGACTTTAGAATTTATTTCATGTTTTTCTAATTCTTTCAGAACTTGGTAGCACTCAGCCTTACACTGATAGTGTTGGAAAGTTAATAATACCCTGGTGTGGACAGAGTGTCAAGGGCCATCCTTGCAGAGTTCTGGCCATGCTCTTTATTCTGTTCTCAAATAAAGCACAGGGGCCAGCGAGATGGCTCAGTGGTCTAAAGCACCTGCTTAGGCGAGCTTAGGCAACCACAGGGACCATGGTTCTATTCCCGGCACCACATGCTGCGCCAGTCCCACCCCCTCAAATAAAACACAGTGTCACTAAGTTTTCTCAATGAAATCTCATGCTGGCCTGATTATGAAGCAAATGATATTTTGAGAGCTTTACCTGAAAAAGAAGTTTGGGCATCAAGGAATTACTGATATTTGAAGCTAATGCTTGTAAGTGCCTATTAGCTTTGTATTTCTATCTTTATTTTTCAAAAAGTTTATAACTAGTAGCCAGGTGTGGTGGCTCACACCTGTAATCCCAGCACTTGGGAGGCTGAGGCAGGAGGATCGTTGTGAGTTTGAGACCAGCCTGGGCTACAAAAGTGAGCTCAAAGCTAGCCTGAATTGCACAGTGAGACCCTGTCTCAAAAAGCAAAAAAAAAAAAAAAAAGTTTATAACTAGTAAAACCTCATTCCTATTTCTGGGCTCACTGATGATAGAATATCACAAAAGACATTAACATTTTTACATGCCTGGCTTATGCCAGGCACCTACATTATTCTCACTTCATCTTTTTTCTCGCTGAGTCTTCATTAGTTTTGAGTTTAGGTGTTACACCTTCATTTATAGTTAAATAGAAGCATTAGAATAATATGCCAAAAAATTACTCCATAGTACATATTCTTATGATAATACTTTGATATTAATGCCTCTTGTACTTCACTGTCCTTGGGAATCAAGAAATCAAAAAAACCCATATGAAATAAGCTTTGGTTTTCTTTCAGTTGCAAGTAATATAAACTTATCTCTAGCCAGCTTAGGCAAAAATAGAATGACCTGATCATGACCACTAAAATAGAGCCAGAAAACACTAGGGTGGAGCTGGGATGTGGCTGGGCCTTAACCTGCTGCCAAGGGCTGCCTGGCCCATTTCCCTCTCTTTGGGGCTTCATTCACGGAACAGCTGAGATGCTGGAAGTGTGGCATCCACAAGATGACTTGTGTTACAATAACACAAAACTTAGCATGTGTAGGAATTCCCTATGGGTCTAGTAGAAACGTATGTTCTGCTTCAGTAGTTCTAAACCAGGGCCCATGTTTCTGCATATTATCAGCTCCCAAGTCATGCACAAAATAGTGGACGACAGAATGTACCCTCTGCGACATCAATGCCTGGCCTGATCCATACACATAACCTGCATTCCACCTTTCACTTGACACAGGGAGAGCAGCTCATGCCCCCAGCATGAGCAGAACGTTTCTTTTTTTCTCTCTTTCCTCCTCTCTTACATGTATACCCTGCCCTCAATCAATCCGTCTTCCATTTTTATAGACAAGGTTTTGCTGCATAATTGTGGCTGGCTTAGAACTGGTGATCCACTTGCCTCAACCTCTCTTGATCAGGGATTATACGGATGTGTCACACCTGGCTTGATATTTCAAAGCACTCTATCCAAGTTAGTGTATGAGAGCTCCAACTTAATTCCTTATAATTAGGTAGAGCTCCTGGGAAAGTGGGTTGCATAGCCACTTTAATGTCCTGTGTATTTTTCTCCCTACCATCACTTTCCAGTGTCTTAACCTATCCCCACATTTTGAAGTTCAGATCTTAACGCTTAGGTCTGAAACCTCAGTTCTGTCCCCTCTCACTGAGAGCGACCTTGGGGAAGTTACTTAACACAAATATATACTAATAAAATCAGATACATGTGTGCAATTGCAGCACATCGCTTATCTTGCTTATAGTTTTTGGATTCTACTCTAGGCATAAGGTTGGGTTGCTTTTTGTCTCTTTCAAATCTTTGTACTTAATACTATTGTTAAACACACTTCGTTTAATTTTTTTTTTTTTTTTTTTTTTTTGAGACAGGGTCTCACTACGCAGTTCAGGCTGGCCTTGAACTCACTTTTGTGGCCCAGGCTGATCTCAACTCACATTGATTCTCCTGTTTCAGCCTTCCAAGTGCTGGGATTACAGGTGTGCACCACCACGCCCGGCTCACGTCGTTTAATTAAAAAAAAAAAATCCTGGGAGTAAAGACAGTTAAAGATTAGGTGTGCTGATGTTCCTTTTTCTCCAAATGTTCCATAATGTACATTACACTACTTTCATACATTGGAAAAAATGTGCCTGGCATTACACTTCTACGCTACACTGGGAGCAGAAGAAAGAGCAACAAGGGTACCAGCCTGGGGGTTGGTCCCGCAGCACCCACCAGCACGCCGCCGCGAGATGACGTCGGTCACGTTCTCCTCTTGCTCGCTCAACCACTTCCGGTCGCTTAACGGCTTTTCTTCCACCAGGCGGCGCCGCAGAACGATCAGTTGGCGACGTCTCCTGCGCAGCCGCACTGGCGCTCCGGACACGTCACCACCTTCGCGTCCTTTCTGGAGAGCGCGGGAATGCGAGAGAGGCGGGTGATTACGTCACCGGGGTTCCCCGCGTAGCTCGCGGGGGCGGGGCTGGGGACGTGGCGCACGCTGCGGCATGCGCGCGGAGGGGGACGAAAAAAGGGAGAAAAAGGAAGGAGGCGGGGGAGGGGATGTTGCGCCATCGCTGGTCTGGCCGGACAGGAGCGCGCTGTGACCGCCCCGCGACCCCTATGGGGCCGAGTCCCAGGCGAGCGACGCCGAGGTGCTGATACAGCGGGTGCGCGGCTGTCCGGCGTGAGGCTCCCGGAGGTCGATCGTTGACAGCCCCCTCCCCGCATGGACTTCCGGTCTGCACCCTCGAGCAGGGACTGGGTAGCAGTGGAGCCCCAGGCCGCGCGGTGGGGCGGAAGGAGGGGATGTCCTCGAGCAGCCCCCTCCACTCAGCCTCGGTTTCCCTCTTGTGAAGCACGGTTGCACCGTTAGCCACCCCACCCCACAACACATGGCCCACGCTCAGACTACAGGCGTTACTGAAATTCCTTTCCTACTAATGGGTCGAAGAGGCCGTTTGTAAGGCCATTAACCCCGGGTAGTCTTTAAAATAAAGGCTTTGTTTCCATGTCTGGCCGATTGTAGGCCGAAGTCTCCCTTCACTTAAGATGAGGTCTAAGGTCTACTTAATATGGGAGAAAAGGTGGGGCACGCCTATAATCCCAGCACTTGGGAGGCTGAGGCAGGAGGATCAGTGAGAGTTCGAGACCAGCCTGGGCTACAAAACTGAGCTCAAGGCCAGCCTGAACTGTACAGCGAGACCCTGTCTCAAAAAGAAAAAAGTAATTAAAAAAGTTTTAAGAGATGGCAAAGGGTTCATCCATGACTTGAGCAACCGAATCTAGAGCCCCACCGAACTGGAGGGGAGGTAGCTACCAAATCTTTTATCGTCGCCGGGCGTGGTGGCTCACGCCTGTAATCCCAGCACTTGGGAGCTGAGGCAGGAGGATCGGTGCGAGTTCGAGACCAGCCTGGGCTACAAAAGTGAGCTCAAGGCCAACCTCAACTGCATAGTGAGACCCTGTCTCAAAAAGACAAAAAAAAAAAAAAAAAAAAGAAAAGAAAAGGTGACAAATCTTTTATCGTCTATGTCCACATGACCTCTTGTCCCTGAGAATCCTAGGGTGCATACAGCTGGGGGCCTTGGAGCTGTGTTCTTTCCTTTTGCTGTCTTCACCAGAATCGCAGGTGGTTATGGCCAAGTGGTCAGCTGAGGAATGGCCTATCCCCTTAAGTCAAACCAGCTCCGGTACCTTAGGTGAGGCTGGTCTGGCAGAAATGACAGAGGGCAGGACCTCTCCTGAAAGGAAGAAAAGGAAGCCTGGTGAAGGGGATAGTTCCCAGAGGGTGCTGTGAACTAGGTGGAATCTGTCTGTGGAGATGAAACCAGTTCAGCAGGTTTACGCAGCTCACTTTACTCCCACAGCAAGGATGTGGTGGAGCTCTGTGCCCTTGGAGACTGTACCCATCTGTTGTAGGCTCTGCAGGAGAGAAGCACCTGGTCATAGCTTTAGGCTTTGAACTGCTCAGGACTGACCTAGAGGGTATGAACGAATGCATCTCACTAAGCATCTTCTCTTGAGGTTCTCTCTGGGCTACCCCAGTGTCTTAGTTACTTTGTACTTGTTGCTGGGACAAATACCCAACACTCAAAATGAAGGAAAGGTTTATTTAGCTCACAGTTCATGGAGGTTTCAGTCCATATTTGGCTGGCCCAAGGCTGAGTGGAACAGAGCAGAGACCATCCAGTTCATGGTGGTGGAACAGCAACAAAATGGTAGCAGAGGCAGCCAACCAAACAGGGCAGCAGAGAGCAACAGTTCTAGTCTATTTCTCTGTCTCTCTTTTTTATTACATTCAGGCTCTCTGCCTCAGCCTCTGCCTTAGGCTACACCCATAATCCCAGAAGTACTGAAACCCATAATCCCATCAGAACTAAAACCCATAATCCCAGGGATCATGGATCAAGTTTCAAACCTAGAAGTGCCCGCCCCCTGACTCATGAGGCTTTGGGGGGACAACTAGACATAAACCATAACACCCAGCTATTTATATCAGGACAGCAATGTCCATGACAGGTAGAGGAGAGCATTTAAAGTAAAAGCCTTTGGCCACAGATGGTGCACACCTGTAATCCGAGTACGTGAGAGGCTTTGGCAGGAAGATAGATGTGAATTTGACACCACCGTCGACTACATAGTAAATTCAAGGCCAGCCTGAACTACACAGTGAGACCCCATCTCAAAAATAAAAAAAAAAAAAAGTCCTAAAACACTGGAGAGGGGCTGGTGAGATAGCTCAGCAGCCTAAAGCATTCGTTTAGGCAAGCTTAAGCAACTGAGGGACTTTGGTTCAATCTCCAGCACCACATGCTGTGCCATCCCCACCCCAGGGAGCCTGAGTTGGCCACAATATAAATAAATAAAGTTAGTTAAAAAAAAATAAAAACACTGGAGAGTCTACCCCATGCACAGTTTGCCTTAGCTATGGATGGGTTAATGAAAGGACTCCCTGTAGCACATTTGGACCTTTTTATAGTACCATCTGGCAAGAGCCACCTCTTCTGCACCTGCTGCTTCTACAGGCCATTGCTTATTTGCCAGTTAGCGCAAAAGCCAGAGACATGGTGCTTGCATAATTTGGATTCACTGCACCCCTTAGGGCTACTGTGTTTTTGCATCAGATTGCAAGAATAACAGCCCACACTGTGGAGTTGTGTAGGAGACAAGAGAAAGGGAACGGGTTGGGAGATAGCTCTGGACTAAGTGCCTGCTTAGGCAAGCACCAGGTCCAGGGTTCAACCTCAGTACCACAAACCACACCAGTTCTGCATCCCATGTGTGGTGAGCCAACCACCAAGTCCAGGCGTAATGGTGCACGCCTGTAATCATAGCTGTGGGAAGGCTGCAAACAGGAGGATCACTATGGATCCAAGCTGCATAGTGAGACCCCCATACCAAATATATAAAATAATATAATAATAATAAATGGGAACAGAGACAGGAACACACACACCCTTATTCTAATCTTGAACTTGGTCACACTGTGGGACAGAGAAATCCCCAGGACAGGACAAATAAATGAAGGCCTAGATACTAACTGTCTGCTACTGGCCTTACTGAAATCACGTTCAGGAAAATTATATCTGCACAAGGCCAGAAGTGCTCACTTCTAGGTGAGAGAGACAGGTGCATCACATTCTGTGGCTTCAGAAGGTGAGATTACATGGGAGGAATAGGACTTGCAGAATGGATGTCAGGTCAGCTCAAGAGGGTGGGGATGGAGAACTCCCTGCTGCCAACGGTGGTAAAGTTCGTTTCTAGAAATGATAAGAAATCCATGGCCCCTTGATCCCTTAGCTGTTAAGTCAATGGGAAGACATGGATTTAGTTGGAGAGGGAAATGGTAGGCCCCAGAGAAAACGAAGAAAAAACCAACCACTGATCAATTTGTGCAACATTTATTGACTAGCTAATATGATCCTGGAGATACACATTAAGCAGAAGTCCCAAGTTCAAGTGGGGAAGAACAAATGGACACATGTCAGACAGTGATGGCTGCACTACAGAGAAGGTTAAAGCAGAAGTGGGGAGTCAGGACATACTGAGGCATTTTTCCTCTTTATTTTTAGGCAGGGAGTAAGATTTATTGGTGGGTATGAGTGAGGAGGGGGCTGTAATGAAAGCACTGGTGTGTGCCCAGCCCACAGTGTCCAGAGAGCCATGGTTGAGTTGTGTTTGACCCCACAGCCATGTGGGTAAGCTGCCTGTCAGCCATCATAGCTTCAAATTCTTTAGCATGGCATCTCAGAGTGAACAGAGAACTATGTGTGGCACCATACCACTGAGCTTCCCCCTCCAGTCCCCAGAATGGCAACTTGAATGTGGCCCTGCACAGGGCCTCCCTCAGCCACATGCTCCTCCTCCTGCAGCTTGAGGCTGATATATGTGATGATTTGACCAATGCATAAATAAGTAAATTTTGTGCAAGTGAATATGAATTTTCTTTATTCATTCTCTGTGAGTTGGGAGGAGCTGACTGTGTTGTGTCACAGGAGATAAAATTTGTGAATATGATTCACTACCTGGGGAAAAACAAGCCAAGATCTCTGAAGGGAGCCTATTGTCTGAAAGCCAGAAAAGCTGGGTATGGTGATAAGGGAAAATGGAATTCTACCCTAAATCTGAACTCTGTAGTTCTAAAAAGAATAACTGTTGGCCTGGTGAGCTGTCTAGTGCAAGCCAAGGCAGAGGAAAGAACTAAGGAAGCACTTCTCCGATTCTGTTCCTGCCCAAGGTGCAGGGCTGGGAGCAGGAGGCAGGGACGCAAGGCCTCAGCCTTGCAGGATGTGACCAAGCACTGAGGAGACTGCAGGCATTTCCTCAGGTGGCTCCCTGCTCTGGGCCTTGAGTCTGCAGTGCTACAAGATGCAGGCTGCTAGCCAGGTATGGTGGCGCACGCCTATAATCCCAGCACTGGGAGGCTGAGACAGGAGGATCGGTGTGAGTTCGAGACCAGCCTGGGCTACAAAAGTGAGCTCAAGGCCAGCCTCAACTGCATAGCGAGACCCTGTCTCAAAAAGACAAAGAAAAGATGCAGGCTGCCAGCCTCCACCTGCTCACCTTGCTCGCCACAGTGCTCATTTCAGAACCAAGAGTTTGGGGCCCGGTGGGATGGCTCAGTGGTCTAAAGCCCCAGCTTGGGAAGGCACTTTAGACCACTGAGCCATCCTGCCGGGCCCCAAAATTAAATAAATTAAAAAAAAAACCAAAAAAAAAAAAAACCAAGGGTTTGAGACCTAGAAAGCTTATCATGCCAGAGATGAAATTGGAACATACACCAAAAATGATATCCTAAAGATGTCTAAAAGTGGGAGGCTGAGGCAGGAGGATCGGTGAGAGTTTGAGACCAGCCTGGGCTACAAAACTGAGCTCAAGGCCAGCCTGAATTGTACAGCGAGACCCTATCTCAAAAAGACAAAAAAAAGATGTCTAAATGGTTTGAGACAGAATAATAAAATTTGTGGCTGAGGAATAAGGACCAAATGTGAGACAGTGTGAACCCTAGTGTCAGCAGATAGCACCTGCTGGGGTGAGCTGAGAGATGCACTATAGCCCCTCAAGAAACTACACTAAAAGGCAAGACCTCTGGGCTAGGGGACCCCGCTACTCTGTTTGAAACTGAGGAAAGAGTGGCTGTGTTTGAACTACTACCAGAAATGAGGCCAGGTAGGCCCCTCTGCTAGCCCCTCTGCTCTCCTCCCCAAGATGAGAAATAGGCTGGCCATGGTACACCTGTAATCCCAGTGCCCAGTGCTCAGGAGGCAGAGGCAAGGGGATTGTTGCAAAACCAGTCTGGGCTACAAAGTGAGCTCAAGACCAGCCTGAGCTGCACAGGCTCAAAAAGATGGGGGCGGGTATTCTATTGATCCTCCTGGAGAAGCTTGTCACACTGGCCTTCCTGATACAATCTCAACTGTTCCCAGCCTCAGAGGAGCTCGGGAACTTGTTGTCACTGAGGATGGCTGTAGTTCTTTTGGGGGGCAGTTCTGGTCCTTAGTTTAAGTGTCACTTCCTAGCTCCAGCACCAATCCTTCATCCTGCTGGCACAAACTTTCTAACTTCCACCACTGACCTTTGGGCCCTCCCAGTGCAGATCCTTGATACAGACTTGCATGAGACATTATCATGGCTCTAAGTCTTCAACTAGACTTGTGCAGGACACTACTGTGCAGTCCAGGCCCTCAGCTGGATTCTTTGGGTCTCTATTGCATGGACAGATCTCCTGCACTCTTCTGTATTTGACTCTTTGGATGAATATTATAAATAATACTATAAATTCTATATCCTGGGCTGGTGAGATAGCTCAGTGGTCTAGAGCACCTGCTTAGGCAACCACAGGGACCGCAATTCCATCCCCACATGCACCACATGCTGCACCAGCCCCACCCCCAGGACAGGCTGAGCCAACGATAACATAAATAAAGTTGGTTTTTTTTGTTTGTGGGATTGGGGTTCAAACTCACAACCTTGCACTGGCCAGGCAGGCACTTGTGCCACGGAGCTACCTCCCCAGCCCCAACATAAATAAAGTTTTAAAAAAAATAAAAATAAAGGCCTGGCAGGATGGCTCAGTGGTCTAAAGCACCTGCTTAAGAAAGCTTGGGCAGCTGCAAGGACCATGGTTTGATCTCCGGCACCACATGCTGCGCCAGCCCTGCCCTCAGGGCAGGCTAAGCCAGCCATAAAAATAAATGACCAGACAAAAACTTCTAAAACGAGAAAAAATAAATAAATACATAAAATTCTGTATCCTGTATTAAATCCATTGCCTTGTAAAACCTGACCACCATACCCTACGTCTACCCATTTCTTCCTTCTACTAGCACAAGTTTAGTTCAAACATCATTTTTCTCCTGGATCCCTGCCTTCATTTATCTTCCAAGTCTTCCCCTGGCCACTGCAGGAACTGGTCAAGCATGTCTTCTGCTTAAAACTTTCACTGTCTCCTAGTCTTCAGGTGTTTGCTGACAGCCAATTGTATCCTATCCCCCACTCCTACTCCGGAGATAAAACAAGACCCAGCCCCCAGGGAATATGGCACGTTGCTTCAGCACTTGGTGTGTAAGACCTTGGGTTCAATCCTCAGTACCACACACACACACACACACACACACACACACACAAAGCCAGTTGATACCTCAGCACCCTCTCTTACCCTTTCATCTCCATCCTCAAGGACTGGCAAGTGGTTCCCCTCTTTTCTGTGCCTGTGTTCATGTTGGTCCCCCTCTTCTATTCTTCCTTTTCCTGCTTCCCTGGCTAATTCCTACTCACCCTCCAGACTACTTCTCCCCAGCCATGTGCCATCTTCCTTGAAGCCAGGCAGAGTGTAGAATAATAGCAGTAGCACTCTGTGCAAGTGTCCACGGTAGTGCTTTACTGCTAATATCAGTTTACTTGGCTTGCTTGCTATTACACTTCTTTTTTCAGTCTTTTGAGACCAGGTCTCCATATGTAGCTCAGAATGGCCTTAAACATAGAGAAATCTTCGTTCCTCAGCCTCCTGCACACTGGGATCATAGGTGTGTGCCACTACCCCTGGTTCAGACTGTGAACTTTATTAAAGGTGAGGAACTCTTATTTACTTTTACATTTCCAGTACCTAACACAGCACTTGAAACCTCAGAAATATTTTATAAATATTTGTTGAACTAGTGAATGAATGAATTAAGGGTGTGGTGGTACCTGCCTGTAATCCCAGCACTCATGCAGGGCAGCTGAGCAAGAGGGTTGCTGAGAGTTTGAGACCAGCCTGGGCTACAAAGTAAGCACAAGCCCAGCCTGACTTACATAGGAAGACCTTGTCTCAAACACACACATACAAAAAAATTGATGAGTGGAAGCTGGGCATGACTGTAGCCTACCACTTAAGAGGCTAAAGCAGGATTGCTACAAGTTCAAGGCCAGCCTGCGTTACATTGTGAGTTCAAGTCAGCCTGAACTACAAAGCAAGACCCTGGCTTAAAACAATAAGAAAAAAATAATAATAACAGGTGAGCGTTCTGTCTGATCCTGAACTTGCCATGACCATCTTGCCCAAAGTGCAGGGCCCTCACCTATGCCCTGCTGTAAGGAATTCCTCTTAGCACTCCCCCACCCTCCCAAGACAGCTTAGCCTGCAGGACCAGAGGCATGAGGCATGCAGGGTCCAAAAGCACTGGGTAGTTACCAAGTAGTCTTCAGAATCACAGTCAGAATGGAACCTGCTGTTTACATAGTGATCCTCGTGCCCCGAGTCTGTCACAACCTTATGACAAAGCTGCTCTGGACCTGCTGCCTGCCATCTATGCATGGAGCCTGCCTTAGGCCAGATTCCTTGAACCATTTTTCGCCTTCACCTTCCTAAGTTCCTCTTCCCCTGGAAGAAAACTATTTGCCATTAATTAGAACACATGATTTTCATTCCTACTTTTACCCTGTGTTTTGCAAGCTGACAGATTTCTGGGCTTCTCAAGGACATGACCTGGCAGTTTCCTGTCAGTTAGCTTTTATTTTCCAGGGACGGTCCTGTGTCTCAAACCAGGATGTCCTGACAGGAAACCTGAGAAATGCATTGGTCCTTCCTGCTGGCATGCTTTGTCCAGAGGCACGGGGCCACGCCTGTGTGGTGGCTTCTTGCTGCTGCTCAGTCTGTGGTGGTTGCCACCCTCTGCCTTGCCGAGGTTTTCCTTTGAGAACAAAGCAGTAGAGAATGAGTCTCTAGGTACCCTTCCTGGTGACCTTGGACGCATGTGATGGGGAGCAAGCATACTGTCCCCATGGCCTTGTGGGTTCCCAGTGGGTTTAATGCCACTCCAGGGAAGTAAGCATCTTGACCCAGCATCCTCTGGGGAGATACACAGCACGATTCTTTTTTTTTTTTTGTGTGTGTGTGTGTGTGTGTGTGTGGTACTGGGGATTGAACTCAGGACCCTGAGCTTGCCAGGCACGCACTTATTCCACTGAGCTGTCTCTCCAGCCCCACAGCACAATTCTTGATGCCCAAATCTCCACCATGCTCACCGAGTCTGTGAGAATGACTTGCTTTTGACTCAAATGTCACTTGAACAAAAGCTCGCACCGCATACACCTAGCAGACATCTCAGATTTCCTGCATATTAGCCAAGGAGTTCTAGCTAATGAAAGCTGAAAGCAACTGCAGTGCTACAGCTACATTAACACCCTGAAAAGTTCGTGAATCTTAATGTGGGTTGCATTATCTAGTTTGAATTTCAGCGGTAATCTTTGCACTAGAAAAGCTATCCAGCCCCCTCCCCGGAGCCCTTGAAAAAAGTAGAAGAGGGAGCAAGCCATGCCTATAAATCATTTTTCTAACATATATATAACCCATGAAAACATCCACAACTCAGGGATAGAATAGATGCCTTGCAAATGGATTTTTAAAACCAAGCAAATTATACAAGATACAGTGTGGAGGGCAGGAGCTGAATCTTACCTTTGTTTTTCTGTCTCCAGCCCAGGGCCTCAGACAGTGATGGATACATATTTGGTGTCCATTAACAGCCCCAGAATTACTGAATGGAAATTTACTGGGCACACTGCAGGGATCGACTACACACAGAGTGCCCCATGGGATTCTTCACAAGAGCAGATATTTTATAAGGACTGTCACTCTGAGCTGATTGGATAGACAAAATGAAACCAAGGGATTTCATTTTAAAACCAAGTAGATTTACTCTGCTAAATTTTACCACCAGGATATAGTTTTATACTTTGTGTAAGGAACAGAACAAAATAACTTGTGACTCTATGAAAATATCAGAAGGTTTTTTTGAGGTTTTTTTTTTTTTTGGTTTTGGTGTAAGACAGATGAACCCCGCAGGCGAGTTGGCAGGAAATCTGACTACAGACAGGGAGAGTGACGTGGGCCAAAGGAGAGAAGGCAGCCAGAGCTCCTACAGGAAAATGCTGAGGAGAGCTGTAGAGCTTTCCAGGCTTTTCTAGAAAAAAGGAAGGAAAGGAGAGTAAAAGGCAGGAAGAGAATTGTTTAACAGCTGCCTTCAGAGCAGCTGACCAGGGTATTTGCCTATTGATTTTGTTTTTCTGAGTCAGGATAAGATCGAAGCTGTTCTGGGCCTGGCTCTCGCTAACTCCAGACCTTTCAGGCTCTGGGAGGGGAGCCTGGTGCCCTCCAAAGCAGATGTCTAAATACTAGGACAATTCAGTTTCCTTTAGTTCTTCCTTTAAAGTGTTTATGTGTTTGTGGTTGAAAACCAAACAAAAGTAGAAAGATACATACTTGCATCTCCTCTGTTCCTGTCTTTGATGTGTGCGGTTTCCCCACTCCAAATAGAAAACCTTGTGTTTAGTTTTGTGTTTGTCTATATAATGTTGTTTTATGCATATATAAGCTAAAACCAATGTACAATCTTTATTCTATTTTATCATTGCTAGGTGGTTGTTATTTGGTTTTGGTTTTTTGTTTGTTTTAATATACTTAAAGTATCTAATGATTACATTTGCTGTTTTTTTGTTTCATTTTGTTTTTATATTTTAGGAAAGGGTCTAGAGGGTGTTCAGGGTCTCACTACTAGATTGGACTCCTAGTGACCTACCTGTTTACAACTTCCCAATTGCTGTCTCTGTGCCCTTGGGGGCGGGGCTCGCACAGCAGGCTCAGAGATGAACCTCTGGCCCCTGCGCCTGCTTGTAGGAATGATTACATTTGTTGTGGGGAGCTGGTACCTGCGCACAATACATCCTGTTATTCCCTGCTGGTTTTCCATTTCATATTGTACACTACAGCCATTTCATATTTTTACTTTTTATTGGCTCCGAAATATTACATTGTAGATTAGTTGTAGTAATTTAACTAGTTCCCACCAAGGAATGTTTAGATTGATGTTAAAATAAGGACATAGACTTTAAAGACAGAGAAAGGGCTTCCGGGTTAGCTCAGTGGTTTAAGCCCCTGCTGTGTGGGCAATCCCAGTCAGGCACAGGGGTTGGTGGTTGGAGCCCCAGACCCACTCTTAAGGCAGCCTGAGCCAGCCAAAAAAAACCTCATTCTCAACTTTTGGTCTGGGGACAGAGCTCAGCGGTATAAGTGCCTGCCTGGCAAGCACAAGGTCCTGAGTTCAATCCCCAGTACTGAAAGAAAAAAGATGGAGGTTCTATGGGTGTGGAGTTACCATGAAGTATGAGAAATACATTTTGGGGGCCTGGAGAGATAGCTCAGAGGAATAAGCACCAACCTGGCACGCACAAGGACCTGAGTTCAATCCTCCGGCCCCACTTGCCGGGGGTGCCGTCTCCGCCTGGTTCCCTGGGTGTGTCGTCTCGGCCCCTATTCCCTGGGTGTGCTGTCTCGGCCCCAGATGTAATAAAACACCTGCTTGGGAAGGCTTAGGCAACCCCAGAGGGCCGCGGTTGGATTCCCGATCCCAGGCACCACATGCTGCGCCAGCCCCACCCCCAGGGCAGGCTGAGCCATCCAAAAAAAAAAGAAATACAGTATGGTCCGCCACTGCACAGGAAGGCATAGACAATGGTGATGCACTGCATGTTTTTAAAAAGCTATAGGAGGGGCCTGGCGGGATGGCTCAGTGGTCTAAAGCGCCTGCTTGGGAAAGCTTGGGCGGCTTCAGGGACCGCGGTTCTATCCCCGGCTCCACATGCTGTGCCAGCCCTGCCTTCGGGGAAGGCTGAGCCGGCCATAAAAATGAGTGAATAAACAAACAAAGGTTCTGAAACAAGAAAAATATTAAATAAAAAAAAGAGACAAAGAATCTCAAAAAATAAATAAATAAATAAAATAAAAAATAAATAAATAAAAAGCTATAGGAAATTATTTTTAATATTTTCCCTTAAATGATTTTTTTCCTTAAATGATATTTGAAGAGATGCTTACTCTGACCTGAACATTATACAAGGTACACATGTATAGAATCATCACATGATAATTCACAAATATGTACAATTTTTGCATTGTCAAAAACATAAAAGATGGGCCGGGCGTGGTGGCGCATGCCTGTAATTCCAGCATTCGGGAGGCTGAGGCAGGCAGATCAGTGCGAGTTCGAGACCAGCCTGGGCTACAAAAGTGAGCTCAAGGCCAGCCTGAACTGCATAGTGAGACCCTGTCTCAAAAAGACAAAAAAAAAAAAAAAAAAAAAAAGATGCTGCAAAAATAAAGACATATGTTTTGAATACCAGTGATGGGCCAGCCAGATAGCTTAGCAGACTAAAGCACCTACCAACTTGAAATATCATCTTAAATATATTCTAAATCCTATGTAAATTCAGATAGATTTCATTTCAGATTTTATTCTATGAAATGACTCGTTTGTTCTTATAGGGTGTGCACACTTTCATTAAAGTACACTGAAATGTCTAGCAATGCAGTCCTTTCCATTAGAATTCTCATTCTCAATATCTTGGTGGGCTAGGGGGCATAGCTTGTGTGTACAGTACTTGCCCAACACAAGCAGGACTCGAGTTCTGCAGGGATTAGGGGTACACACCTGTAATCCCAGCCCTAGGAAGGCTGAGGCAAGAAGGTGACATGTTCCAGGCAAGACCCTTGAGTGACACAACAACAAAAAATAATAACAGGGCCCGGTGGGATGGCTCAGTGGTCTAAAATGCCTGCTTGGGAAAGCTTGGGCAGCTGCAGGGACCGCGGTTCAATCCCGGGCACCACATGCTGTGCCAGCCCTGCCCTCAGGGCAGGCTGAGCTGGCCATAAAAATAAATAAACAAAAGTTCTGAAACAAGAAAAAAAAAAAAAAAATTCTAAAAAAAAAAGGCAACTTTATTTTATTTTGTCTTTTTGAGACAGAGTTTCACTATGCAGTTGAGGCTGGCCTTGAGCTCACTTTTGTAGCCCAGGCTGGTCTTGAACTTGCACCGATCCTGCCGCCTCAGCCTCCCCAGTGCTGGAATTACAGGCATGAGCCACCACACCCGGCTGGCAACTTTCTTTTCTTTTTTTTTGTCTTTTTGAGACAGGGTCTCGCTATGCAGTTGAGGCTGGCCTTGAGCTCACTTTGGTAGCCCAGGCTGGTCTCGAACTCGCACTGATCCTCCCGCCTCAGCCTCCC
>PVJA010040950.1:0-18198 GCA_004027025.1 Myocastor coypus | reverse complement strand
AAAAAAAAAAAAAAAAAAAAAAAAAAAAAAAGAATAAATAAATAAAAATAAACTGACCCAGACCCATGGAGGAAATTCTAAGATCTATCTGACATTAATTTTGTCTATCTTTCTTACATTAATATTTAGATATTTACTGAATAATTCTCTTGTATGTATAAGCAAACGAAGGAGAACAGATATATTTTATATACTTTTTTATATTTTCTGTGACTAAATTAAGTTTCCTATAAAATTAGGGTGATTTTATTTCCAGCTCAAAGAATAAATTCAATAATATTGCCTTTTGCAAGCTCGGTTGTACAGAATTCTAATGCTGTATAAACAATTCAGGGGTGTTGTTATGTAAAAATGATTTTTTGTTTCCAAATTTGGAAAATGTGCCCTATATCTTACCCTTCTATAAGCATAACAATGTATGTCACTACATTCAAAAGAACATGAACAATAAATGTATAGTTGAACTCTTAACATTACTCAATCTTTCTTTGCCCACATTTATTTGACCAGGAAAATTTCCATTTAAAGATTTTACAATATTATAGAATAGCTAACCCTTCTCTAAGTCATACTTCTTGATCTGCAAGTGAAGATAAATGATATCTAGCTTACATTGTTTTAAAAATAATTAAATAAATCCTTACACAGCATGACCACACTCTCAGCCACACTGAATATTCCTTAAATGTTGATTACATTATTTTTGGCTTCAGTTATCATTAAAGTCACCAGTCCTTGAGGAGGCTGGTTTAAGAATTTCAATACTAGCTGTGAATATGCAGTCTTTGGAGAATAAAATATGCTTTTAAATACAATATGATATGTTAACTTAGCATCCATTTTTCTATTTTTGAGAAGTCATTGATCCATAAAAGCATCTCTTTGGAGTTGAAAATGCTATCACAAAGAATCCATTCAAACATATTCACACCTACATCTAATCACACCATCAGAGCCACTTTGAACCCAGAAGGACAGCAATCTATGTACCATCAAACATATTATCACTGTCATATTTATCTTTATACAGTAAATGTCAATGAGTAAAGTACCCTTTGGAAAGACAAGATGCTCCTCAAGACTAATTAGGAATGTCATTTTGTAGAACATCTGTTAGTATTTCTTATTAGAAAAATAGAACATTATCTCTTTATGACATCATTGCTCTTAAAGACCATTCAAAAGCATCAAAATATCAGAACACATTTTATTTAATGACCTAAACTTAATACATTGCATGCCTTGTTGCATTCATTCTATGGACACTTGGATAACACTAACAGCTGGGGAGTATTTAGACTTTCAAAAGAAAATTTTTGATGGTACATCTCATGGTATATAGAACCCATGAGTAGCTTTTCTCACAGTACAAAACACTACAGTAATTGTTTTGGTTTATGTCTAGTTGTCCACCCAAAGCCTCATGCAGTCATGGGAGTGGGGACTTCTATATATTGAGACTTGACTCATGAGTCACTGGGATTATGTGATTTAGTACTGATCTAGAGTTTGAGACTTGATCCATGATCCCTGGGATTATGTGTTTTGAGTACTTCTGGGATTATGGGTGTAGCCTAAAGCAGATAGGCTAAGGCAGAGAGCCTGATGTATTTTAAAAACAGAGAGAGACAGACTTGAACTGTTGCTCACTGCTCATCTGGTTGGTTGGTTGCCTCTATTGTGATTGTTGCTGTTCTGCTGCTGTGAACTGTTTGCTCTCTGCCCTGTTCCACTCAGCCTTGGGTCAGCCAAATATGGACTGAAACCTCCAGTAACTGTGAGCTAAATAAACCTTTCCTTCCTTCATTTTGAGTGTCAGGTATTTATCTCAGCAACAAGTAAAAAGAAACTAAGACAGTAATAAATTTTGTCATTCCATGAAATATCATTTATCATAATGAAAGTGAAGCCCAGGAACGTTTCCTAAGCTACTTCAATAATTCCTAAAACTTGCTGACAATTGTCTTAAAACTTTGACAGCAATAATGATTCAAAATGAACACCATCCCAGCCCTCAGGAAACTCACAGTCAAGTGAAAAATTATTTACCTGAATATTGATTAGAATTTGTACCACTTTCAATAATTATAATCTTGACATTATCTATAGTAGCAATTGACTCAATTATTATAGACACCATTGGTAATTAGTAGCAGTATCAGGTATCAAACTGAAACAATAATTTAAACAATTTTTCCCATCACTTGTTAGAAAATTCATATTATACTGCACTCCTGGCAATATCCATCCTAATACCTGGGCACTAACGCCTTTGAAACTGCTTCTGCAATGTTGATCAGTATTTAAGCTGGGGCAAGCACAAGGCCCTAAGTTTGATTCCTGGTACTGAAAAAACAAAACAAAAAACAAAACAAAACAAAACAAAAAAACCCTTCATAATATTTTAGCTGGGTTTTATACAATCAAATGGGGATAATTTTAGGTAAATTTTTTTTATAACAGTGGATGCAGCCTTTGAAATTTGTAAGAATATTCTACCAAATGAAACAGACCAGAGTTCAAATTCTGAGCTTGCTCAATACTGAGAAAGATATAAGGCCACCTTTTCCTTTGGTTTTTCAATTTCCTACCTCCTGGCTACATCGATGCCCAAGAACAAAATGACATCATCTCATAGAGCCAAATGCTGCTTTACCCTTTACCATGGTTTACTTCATTTCTATGAAGTTGGGAGTGTAGTATTGCAACAAGTTCAAAATCCCAAACCAATGTAGTTGAGTACAGCAGCAGTATAAGTAGCTACATGCAAAGATCACAAAAAGATGGTGCATGCTGGATATAAATTAATGAAAGCACCAAGAAGTTGGAGAAGAACTTGAGAAAAACATATTTTTTTCAGCTAATATAATAACTTTCTCATATCAGGCCTTTTACATAAGAAGTTAGAAAAGAAAAACACAGCGCCACTTGTATTTCACTTTCTTGGCAACTGCAGGGCTCACTTGAAATGCATTTGGGTTCTTCAAACATTAGCAATTGCTTCTACGGTTTGAGAAGAGACAAAACTTACTTGATAAAGGTCACAATAGAAAACGTTTCAATGTTTTGTAGAACTTTTGTCAGTTTCAGCCAGCTGGATGAGTCACAGCAAATGCTTGACCAGTTTGTTCCCTGTGAAGCCCTGAGAGAATGTTTTCTCTCTGGGTGACTCTCCTTAGGTACATTATACATGGTTGATCCCTTTCTTCTGTGGCACCATGATCTCCTTGAACAGAAAATTTGGGACACCACTGAGTATAGTACAGGTTTTCGTATGTTCTGAATGGTCACTGATCTTGAAAGTTTAGGGCCAAAATATTGACTATCCTTGTAGACCTTCTTTTTCTCTAATTGTTCTGCAAACTTAAGTTGTTAACCCTCCAGAAGAGAAGCTTAGTGATACTATTACACTTAACATGGAATCAGTATTTTCCATCAGTTATTGGTATTCCAATGAATCCCTACAGAATGTGATTTAAAAAAAAAGAGTTACACATTTTTGCACAAAAATGTTGTACATGGTTTCAAGGTAAATCCTGCTGAGATTTGACTGACCTTGCCAGATACAAAAATTACATATTTTGTTATGTAGGTCTTGCTTTAACTTGGCCTTAACCACCCAACAGAAAAGTTTAACCATGAGGCATAAAAAGAAAAACCAGATTAGTATGTGGAGCTGTAAGAGGCTCAAGTCAGCAGCTTCCAACATTGCCAATTCTGCTGATAGCCCACTACTATTATGGACTATTGGACTATACATACAACTAATTTCTCTTAGTTCAATGAGAAGAAAGATTTGTACTAATAGTGTTTAGAAAAGTTATCATGACTACATCTTGTACTCTGAAGAACTACTATGAAGACAACAATATACATTATATTAATTATTGTGCCTGTCCTACTATTGTGTTTTGAAACTCATTGTTATTATTAAAAGTATAAAATTAAAAAAAAACTTAAAAAAGGTATTTCAAATAAGTTGGTAAGAACAATTTCTGTTCTACTTCAATTTTTTAAAAATAATTTTATATCAGGGTGTTTAGAGTATCTCTAAATTCAATTTATTCTATCTGCCCTTTATCTTTTCCCTTACTCTCTTTTAGGTTTTCCCTGGCCTAAAAAGCCTTAGGGATAACACACACACACACACACACACACACACACACACACACACACCCCTACACAAAATCCTTTGTCAACTAAAACATCTTCCTTCCAGATTATAAGGAAGTTAGATTTCTTTCTGCAATATGTTTCACTATCAAATGATTGGGATTCCTTCAAAGGACAATGACTGACTCTACTTCTACTAGTCTGCCTGGATCAGGATGCATTGTCTGCTGCCTGGTCCAACCAAAATGAAAAGGGCTTGGAAATCTTTTTCTGTTCTCTCATGACAACCTCAGAATATACCAGGATAGTAAATTACTTACACATTTAGTAGTTTTTTCAAAGGTCCAACAAGGAGGTAGAGCAGAAAGGCAAGGAAACAACGTGCCTCCAACACCAGCCAGGCAGTCCTGGGTGCACAGGTGCAGCTATAGGGCCTCCCAGGTCAGGACCTAGAGCTCAGACTGGGTGGCATTTATAAGAGCAAGAACTTCAACTGGGTAGAAATGAAGCCTGAAGTGATTGGTCTCTCAGGTCAGTAACAAGCCGTGAGGCATAGCCTGCCTAGAGAGCAGACTACCTACTCCTTGGGCTTCATGCAGTTCAAGGGCCCGGCTGTGCCAATAACAGCACACAAGTCTCCATATTGCCCTGCAAGGCACAGTGAAGGATAAAATGTGCAGAATCTAGTGAGTAGCATTTGCAGTTAAACAAGGGGACTCCAGTTTATGTAACCATTTACCAAGTGCCTCAAGCAAAATATCCTTTGAACAATACAGTGTCTTTTACAGTACATCATACACTCAAAATTAATGCATGTATAGCTAAATTTTCATAAGGATTTAGTATTAGTCTTCTTTAAGTCTCAAATCACATTATTAACACTAATCTTTGTCATGTAAAATATGGATAGTTAGACCTACACTATGCTGTCCTGTGATAAATAATAGTCCTTTTTATGTATTTTGATTTTCTATTTGTTGTAAAAGTAGTATTCGGGTAAAAATATATTATTTTGGGCTTTGGCTAAATAAATTCTTATTGTATTCTAAGAGTTTTAGAAGTTATAAATCTACTTCCTGGAAAAGGAACCAATAAAATTATTCAAACCATTCACATTGACAGCTCATAAATTTAACTTCTTGAAAAATTATTTAATTATTCACTTACATATAAAATAAATCTCAGTGGATCTTTTCTTCCCTGAAGGGACTAGTAGTATAGGTCTTTGCCTTTGCTGTGAAATACAGCATAGCTTTTTAAACATTTAACACATTGGGTATCAATGTGCTTATTGGTAGCTTTCTTGAATCTAACAGGACACCATATATCCAAAGATATTCAGGCCTTTCAGCAAGCTATGTGATACAGTAACAGAGTGGCACCTTACTGTCCACTGCAGACTGTCTGTTGCCTAATCCCTCCATGTATGTCCCTCTTTAAAATTAAATTGTTTGTAGGAGGACCCTAGTGGGGAAACTCCCTTCTGAAATGTACATCTGTTGAAGCAGGATACTGCAGATAAAAATCAAACCCTTACAAATGTTTGTTTATCTGCTCTGGTAATTTAAAAGAGAGCAAGTGATGCTCATGTAAAGCTGAGCAGGCATGAGCAATCGATCCAAGACCAAGAGTTCACAAGCATGCAAGGTTGGCAGATAACCAACTGTGGCAGAGAATGCATGGGGGTGGGGCAGGGAGAAAAGGCAGCTGTAGACAGCAGGCCACTTATGAACAACACATGTAGTTCAAGGCTCCCTGGATATGTGAACCGTGTGTGTGCAGGCAGTGCAAATATATGTATGTATATGTGCAGTATTTTTATGTGTGCATATTTATATACATATGATATACATATATATACACATATGATATATATATGTATGTATATGTGGGAATACAAGTATATATGTTTACATGTACCAGGTATTTTCTTATTCACACATGCCTATGATAAATTTATTAATTAGGCACAGTAAAAGATTAGCAATAACAATAAAATAGATCAATTAAAACAATATATAATATATCTGTCATGCTGTCAACAATAGGGCTGATGGGAGAGATGTGGGCACTGAGGGGAAGGAACTAGAAGATAGCAAAGTTCAAATTTCCTTTCCTGATTTCTAATACTGGAAGTTCCTCTCTAAGAGCCATAAAAACTACTAGTTCAAAGATGATGTTCCAGACCAGCCTGTGTTACCAAAGGCACCACAGTAAAACTAACATTGTCCTCCCTGGTGGCCTAGAGAGAGTATCTTTCATTTTGAGAGCTTAAAAATGCATTGCATTTGAGGACACCCACTGAACTAACTAGGGGTCCTTTGAAAAGTTCTCTCTGAAGTGCGCCCTCCTTTGTACAGATCCTTTTGTTTAGGAAGCACTTTTGTGCCTAGCTCTAAAAATGCATTAACTGAGGAGACTGTTTCCTTTCTTAGTTCCACTCAACTGTCTTCGTGGGAAAATGGTCTTTTCATCATTCAGAAATTGTTTTCTTTTTTAAAAAGTCACACATTGTTTCTTATTGCTGAGACTTCTCCTTGGATATTCAATCAGTAATAAAGGAAGTTATTTTACTTAACTAACCAAATCTTTTTAAACATTCACATTTTAAAATGTGCCCCGTTAGTATTTTAAAACAAAGTAGTGTAACATTTCTTTGCTCTTTTCACATAAAAATACTTGAAAATGGCATCGGTTTCAGCATGAGGATTTTTATACAAAAGGAGAAAGGAATCTATAAATTTAATGCCTTCAAGGCATTCAATAAATACTGCATTTCACGTAGACAAAGTCTTCTGTAGCTATTTATTAAACTTCATGAGAGATAACTGGAATAAAAATTCCACACTGTTTTGAAAAGATGATCAATAAAGAAGAAAAAAAAAAAAAGTGGCACCTAGAGGACAAAGTGAATGGTGGATTAGGAAATTATTGGGGGCTTTTGCATAAGTGCTGCTGAGACCCTCTCTTCCATCCATCCTACTATACTGTTAGCTATTCTGAGGTAAGGACCTCTGACATGGTTCCTATAACCCCTGCTCAGAAGTGATATTCAAAAGACATTGACTGTAAAATTTTCTGCCATGACACCCATGTTAGATAATAATGTTTGTGAACTTGTGGAGACTGGGAGAGCCTCAGAAATGGGACACTCTGATCTCCCCTCACTTTTCTTTGTGACAGCCGGTCACAAGGAAACTCTCTGTTCTTCTTGGCCTCAAGAAAAGTCACAAGATCCTCATTACAAAAGGCTCTATCCCATACTGGGAGGACAGGACACTAAGCACAGAACCCCCAGAAGAATCTGAATAGGTAATCCTCTCTGTATTTCTCCCTTCAATCTATTACCATTAGATCACACACAGTACACTATTTTGTCCACCTACATTGTACATGGTCATCTATTCTTGGGCAAAATTAATCATGAAAAATACTTTTCTTGAACATTAATCTTGCAAAACTCTTACCATGGGCAATGTTTACATTAAATACACATGCCATGTTTTTCTTCTGTGTCATCTTTCACACTTTCCTGGGATGGTAATCCCAAACTTTCACAATTTAGGACTTTCTTCTCTCCTTATATTTCCCTATGATGGGCTGCACGACTGCTGCCCAAAATACACTTCGGAAATTGAAACAACAGAAAGTCTGTTCGCTCCTTTCTACACTGAAGGCCTCCATGTGATATTTTTCCTGCATAGTAACAGGAAAGAAATAGAAATAATAGAAAATAATAGAAAGAAGAGGTATCTTGACGCACACAAAGAACAATATAAACAAAGACTATTCATATTAAGTTCCTTCTAGTTTTCTTTTCCATTAGATCAAACCCTTCTCTGCTCTATTCATACTTTCGCATGTCCATTCCTCATATAATATCAGTAAAAGTACAGAGCTTTCTGGGTTTGATGGCCCCATGTCAGGTAAAACATGTAGTAAATAATTTATAAGCTTTTTCCTCATTAGTGTATATTTATTGTATGGATCTTGTTTATAATCCTTTCCTTGGGTGAGGAAAATATATTATTTAATTTTTTCTTATACCTCTAAAGACCACATATATTAAAAGATGTATTCTAACAAACATGGATTAATAATGATTTTTAATAAAACAGTGGTTGTTACTATTTTTTAAATTATTAGCCCCAAGAAGTTGTTAGATTAAAAAGAACTGTGTATCTATTGTAAGTTGAAAAGAAAAAATAAAATTTAAAGTACAGGTAATAAATATGGTGTACTACAAAGAAATCTTCAGAAAGATATAAAAGAATCCTATAGCAAATAGTATGTACTTTAAAACAAAGTTTTAAAAGAACAAAATGAATATTTTCTTGGGTAAATTTGTGTCATAGTTGTGGTATCAACCTGAGTAAGGAACACCTACTTGCCTGGTTTAGCACAGGTCTGCCTATATCTGAATGACTTTGTTTGTTTGTTTTCAGTACTGAGGACCAAACTGGGAACCTTGCTCTTGCCAGGAAGGCATTTTTGCTACTGAGCTATATCCCGGACCCTAATGACTGACGTATTGCTGAGGGAAGTCCCAACCTGAGTGTGGGTGACACAAACCAATAATAAAATGAAAGGCTTATAGCCTTGATGCCTCCTATTGAAGGCATTGTCTTTGTTCTTACCATTGTATTCAGTGTCTAGGATTCTAGTGCAAGCTCTGTGGCTTCTCAGTGTGAAATCCCAAAGCACCTTGCAGTGAACTCCTAGCCTTTTATTTTGACTGGATCCTGCTGCCTTCCAGTGTTCTGGTAGTTTTTTTAACAGTTCTCTACATTTGGACATCTCAAAACTGGAAAGATGTCTGTGTCTCTCTCCAGAGTAAATAATTTGTATAAGTCCAGTGAGATTCCAGTAAGATCTCAATATATTTATCAGGAAAAAGGATAAAAGCCAACTAAAATTTTATAGACAGGCAAAGTGCTTACCAAAGCCAAAATACTTGAAAAAAGGACAAGGTAGGAAGAGATATATTCAAAATCAATTGTTTTTCAATACTACCGTCATCATAATGACATGGTATTGGAACACAGACCAGATGTTAATGGATCCTCATTATATATTTATTTATATCAAACTCATAACTGGCAGGAAGTAGCTGCTCCTTTCAATTGATGGGCACAATAAAATTAGAAATTAATAAGGGAAAAACTAAAATCAAAACCTTATCTCCTGAAAATAGTCATCAGTGATGTGCATTTGGATTCTTCAAACTTTTTGAACATAATAAAACCACCACGGAGAAATTAAGAATTAGAAAAAAAAAATGAAACAAAGAAAGTAGGACATTGCTCAGGCTATGTTGCCCACACATATTCTAGGCTGTGACATGGTAAATACACTGAAAGAAAATTTTATAATTGTGATGGTTTTACAGGGTATATTTGTGCTTTTTTTTTTTTTTTTTTTTTTTTTTTTTTTTTTTTTTTTTTTTTTTTTTTTTTTACTCTTTTGGAGACAGGGTCTCACTATGCAGTTGAGGCTGGCCTTGAGCTCACTTTTGTAGCCCAGGCTGGTCTCAAACTTGCACCAATCCTCCTGCCTCAGCCTCCCAAGTGCTGTGATTACAGGTGTGAGCTATTTGTGCTTATTGAATCCAAATTAGATGTTGTGTTTGTAGCCGTGCGTGGTGGCTCACGCCTGTAATCCCAGCACTCGGGAGGCTGAGGCAGGAGGATTGGTGAGAGTTCGAGACCAGCATGGGCTACAAAAGTGAGCTCAAGGCCAGCCTCAACTGCATAGCAAGACCCTGTCTCAAAAAGACAAAATAAATAAATAAATAAATAAATAAATAGATAGATAAATAAATGTTGTGTTTGTACATTCTTTTTTTGCATCTAAATATAAGGAAATGTGTAGAAATATAACAGTCTACAGAGTTGAAAAAACAGAGAAATAGTCACTAAAAGATCAAAATAAATAATTTTTATACTACAACCAAAATTCTTTAGAAGGCATTTCCCAAGATACAAGATTATAAAAATTCAACAGATTCTTATTATTATTATGAATATATTAATGCACAGATTTAAAGCAATAAAAACAGCATTATATTCAATTGTCTTGAAACCTTTATTTGTGCCTTCCTTCATATATTTTAACAGTATTTGGTTTTGACCTGTCCACTTAGCATCACTTATCAACTTACTAGGATGATGGGAGAGAATACATCTAAGTGTTGTTTTCTTTGCTCAGTACATTGCTATTAGGAATATCTGTACTTGGAAGCATTAGAATTTTTAAGTAATAATTCCAACTTTTTATTTGTCCTCCTACCCAAAACAGATAATACTTATTTTATACTTAGTAAGAAGAGGGCACTAACTGTCCATAAACGTTCCTTTTTACTCTTCTTCTCTTTCTACCACCTAACTTTTGCCTTAGATACTTTTACCTTTTTCAGGTAACAAATATAATGTAATAAGATATAATAAGATCTTGTTCTTGCTATAGCTCCATTTCGAAAGGTCAGGATAATAAATATCATGCTATTTACATCTTAGAATTTTGTAGTTTTTCAAGTAGCATACAAAATCAATTTTACATTTTTCTCTACCTCTTCATAGTTTTTGATTGTTTGTTTGTTTTTTGTTTTTTTAGGCAAATAGATGTCTGCCTTTTAAAATAAATTTGCAGTGAAATAGCAGTTCTTCCTTTAAACATCCCATAAAATATATGTGTCTTTTTTCCTGCGGTGCTGCCTCTAGGTCTTCCTCTGCTCCAGAGCGGTGAATCACAGTGTCAGCCACCCAGGTGGCCCATACTGTCCCTCTCTCACTTTCCCACTGGAGAGCCACAGTTGGCTATCTCCAGAGGGCTGCTGGATGTCTGCCTCAATGCAGCAGGAGAAAAGGAAAAAGAAAAGGAAAAGTTCACACCCCAATCCTCAAGATTTATAAATGTACCTTCTTTTTCTTTCTGTTTTTTTTTTTTTTTTTTTTTTTTAAGTGTCTGTAGATATAATTACAGAGATGGTTCTGGATTATGCAGATTGGCTCTAAATTCAATAAAGTTTTCTTAGAAGACAGGCAGCAGGATTGAGACAGACCTCAAAAAAGACATCCAGCCCAACAGAAAGCAACGTGACTGTGGAGATGAATGCCTACAGATGCTGCAAGGCCGCGCAAGCTGGTGTCCATGCAAACTGGGAAAGCCAGAGAATAGATTCCTCCAGAGACAGTGCAAACCTACTGATCCCTTGATTGGTGACCCCTGCCCCCCCAGAACTGCAAAGAGGATAGATTTCTATTATTTTAAACTACCAAACTTGTTGCAGCAGCTGCAGTTAACTCATAAACCAGTCTGGAAAGGGCTGAGATGAAGCTAGTGAGGCTGGGATGTGGGCCCAGAAGCTAAGGAAGTACCAAGAAGCTCTTACCCAGGAGAAAACACTTTTTGAAATGCTATGATACTTTATGATATGAACAGCAAAGCAAAACCTCATGACAAATACAAAATGTCAGACTCCAAAGCAGCTGTGTGTTTCTAGCCAATGGCTGTTTTCTTGGATTCTTGGTTTTGGAAGTTGCAAGTAATCTCCCAGACAGTGTTTGAGATATGTAAAGGAGAAGCTGTGATGTATAAAGAATGTATTTTCCCTTTATTGGTGGATCAATAATTTTGATGCACAAATCATCATACTTTACAAAGAATATTTCCAAAGAAATAAGAAATGTTGTTTTATCATTTTCTAGCACCCAGTATGCTGGGGAGTGATGATCTCCCAACAAACTGAGACACAGTAGGGTGTTCCAGGGATGTGATGTCTTTATAGTGTGTGTGTGTGTGTGTGTGTGTGTGTGTGTGTGTGTGCATTTTTCTATGTGAAAACTCTATGGATCATCTTGAGGTAGGACAAAAGAAATAAAGCATAGGTAGAAAGGAGATAAGGAAATTATAACTGAATTTGTATTTTTGAAGTACAGCCAAAGTCACCTAAGGATTCAGTCCACTTCAGTATTCTTTGGGTTAAGTTTAGGGTCTCACTGTTTGTACTCTCCTTCTCTCTTACTTCGGAGTTTTCCTAGGTGTTCTACTCTCATTCTTCATCCTTAGCTGCAGTCTATCTGAACATGTGCTCAGCAACTGGCCCTCAACCTGAGGGACATAACTTTGTAGTATAATCACCTGGGGGCTTGCTCAAATCCAGATTGCTGAGATTCACCGCTAGGGTCTCATTGCTTCTCTAGATTCATTCAGCAGCCAAGAATTGGCATTTCCAACAAATTCCAGCTGATGTTGACTCAGCTGATAGATGAACACACTCAGAGAACCACTGTTCCAGGCCATGGTCTACCTAACCAGCCTGAATATCACCAACAGCTGGAGCTCTTGTTCCAGAAGGAATTTCCAAGCCCCACAGCAAATTGGTAATTACAAACTGGTACATTTAACAATCTCCTCTGGAGATTATCATCAGGGGAAATTGGTTTGTTATGGCTTCATCAGCCTTGATTCATCTATTTTCCCCTGCATCTGACATCTGCTTGCTACAAAGTGTTGAGATCTTTTGTCTACATATGGTCACACGTGTTTTTCTCATTTCTTGTTGCATTTGAGCTTTTCAATCTTTATAAACTTTTTCTATCAATGCCTGAAGTGCTTCGGGTGAGACAAACATTCAGTAAATAAGTCGTCTTGGCATAGAACTTATACTTAAAGGATGATTACATCCTTCTATCTCTCAATTTAACTGACACTTTAGATCACAAAAATGATACAATGTGTCCATCCGGTAAGGTGAAATATCTTCAATATTATGAGTTGAGAAGCCATGCCCTAGCTTCAGCATAAACTTTAACATATAGGTTTGAGTTTTCTGGGATTTGAGAACCATGAATTGAGACTTTTTCACAGAACGCATAATTTCTTTTTTTAGAGTACTTACCGATTGCTATTATTTATCCCAACACCACCTGAAGGACGTAGCAGTCTCTCCAATAAAATCTCAGAGAACGGGTTATGACCTGTTCTTGTAGCTATACAGTCTATCTTGAAGGACATGAACACCCAGGGTATGCCAAACATTAAGCAAATAATCAATTAGCAAAAATTACTTTCTTGGGAATTTAAAAAAAATGCAAGCTGGATGTGGTGCTACAGGCCTGTAATCCCAGAACTCAAGGCCTAAAGCAGAAAGCTTATAAACTGAGTGCTAGCCTGGCAAATTTTTTGACACGGTGAGACCCTATTTCAAAGGGCTGCAGTTGTAGCTCAGTGACAATAATCTTAAGTTCAGTCCATTCTCTCTCTCTCTCTCTCTCTCTCTCTCTCTCTCTCTCTCTCTCTTTCTCTCTCTCTCTCTCTCTCTCTCTCTCACACACACACACACACACACACACACACACATACACAGAGAGATCGATCATGTGCTCTTCTATGGAATCCTCCTTGCTGGCAGAACCTTATCTAATCTGAGCTATCATCACTTTAAGCAGAAAATACACCCAGCCCTTACGCTGACCTCAGACATTCGTTTCAATCATTTGCTTTATAATATTCATTAGAATCTCTCATGGCACTTGCTCTAAGTACATTGGACATTAACTATCAGCCAAACAGAATTAACTGAAGGCAGAATAAATTTTTGATACTAAACATATTAAAAGTATAACAGAAATCATTATAAACTTCTGCCATAAACCAGGGAAATCCATAGAGATGCATTTAATCAGGTTCTTTCAAAAAATAAACTACCGGTGCCCTACAATGCACACTTTTAAACCTCTAGCTATTATTCTCTTGGTATTCATGGTTTACTGACTATTTTTAATCATAGTACATGGAATATTCTAGGAAGAATAACAGTCAACATAAAGTCCCTAAACCAAGAAATGTTCAGCATGAATTGACAAAATTACCATTTACCTAAATGTTTGATGTTACAATTTCTCCTGATAAAAACGATCTGATAGTTAATGGCTCCCTGAAATAAAAAGGGACTCAACCATCAGTAAAATGAAGGTTCCATGGAATAACTACATTATGGAAACATACAAACAACCAACGAAAACGGCAAATAACAAAGCATGATGTTGTTTTATATAAAAATTACAAACCACTTGCATACTAAACTTTGGTATATATCTGCTTTTGTGGGGGATGTTTAGTGAAGAAAGCCAATTCACTGAGGCAGAAAAGAGCCTGATCCTTATTTTTTAATGCTCCTACAGATATTCTGATAAAAAATCTGAGAAGCACTGAATTTAGGAAGTAATTAAAACCTGAGTGAGTTGATTGGAGATAAGCAGGGGGGAAAAGAGAAGAGGATATTATAGGTCATTTTTGACATTAAAATTTTTCTTTTTCTCTCAGATAGGCAAAGTAACAGTGGAAACTAAGCATTCTCCACGTATTATCCCCACCCCCTATTAGTGAAAGCGTAATGATGTTGCAGGGCTTCAGGCGCACACAGTGACTCATTCCTGAGATCTCTAGCTCAGCTGTCTGCCTTCTGAGTACAAAGGTGAGGACTGAGACCACCTGAACCTCCACAGAGCACTGGCGGAATCTCTATGCAGAGAACACCAGGAAAATCACTGTCATTAGCCGACCTGGAGCCTGGTCATGCACATTTCTTTTTAATTTAAATACATAGCTTTTAATCTTGAACACAACAGAACAATAATTGCATGATAAATGTATCCCTTTATTTGAGATATTCATTGCTGTAAGGGAGAACTCTGTTGTGCTTTCTCTGTGCATGTGGGTAGTGTTCCCTCCTGCCTGCCTCAGGCCCCACTCCATACATATCTGCCTTCTGGCAACAGCTGACATTGTCCCACTGCACCTCCATGGATGATCTCTTTCCAGAGGACACAAGTCAATCAGGTCTGCTGAAGCTTAAAAGTAAACTTAAGTGTAGTTTAAAATTGCTTTCTGAAAGGGAAAGTAGAATGCTCTTTAAAAATAGACAGACAGACAGACAGAAAGAAAGAAAGAAAGAAAGAAAGAAAAAGAAAGCCACCAGTTTTCCCTGTAGAGTCACAATGGGAAAAGAAAGACAAGTCAACCTGTCTTCCTCAGCACTTCAGGAAGCAAATTATATCTACCAGAAACAAAAGAATCTCTGGACAATGGGGCCTTGAAGAATGGAAAGAAAGATAAACTTTGGTGGGTTTTTGTTTTTTGTTTTTTTTTTTTTAGTTCTCTGGGTTTAAGATCATTATTACTAAAGGGCCAGAGATATAGCTCAGTGGCATATCGCCTGGCTAGCAAGCATAAGGTCATCAGTTCAATTCCCAGCACCTTTCCTCAGAAAGAAAAAGGTCATTATTAGAAGTTCTGACATTTAGTTTTTCTACATCTAAGATTCTAGACCTTTCCAAATCGTTGTTCTCTTGGTTGGCCCAATTGCCATGAACTTAATTCTTGACGAGTTATTGAATTACCACATTCTCTAGTGAGGGAGAAGTCCCAGAATACAGCATTAGTTAACCCTCACCCTCCTGTTGTCAGCCCACCTCTGCCTTTACTGATGACTCAAATTCAGCCACTCTGCATAACCCCCAGGGTCACTCAGACACTGCAGTACTTTGAGGACTGAGTAAAAAGAACAAAGTTGAAGGCATCAAAATACTTGGCTTCAAAACATTTCAAAGACATAATAACCAAAATAGCCTGCTGCTGCCAATTAAACAGAAGAAAAAATTCAGCTAATAATAGGAATGACTGGGGCCCGGTGGGATGGCTCAGCGGTCTGAAGCGCCTGCTTGGGAAAGCTTGGGCAGCTTCAGGGACCGTGGTTCGATCTCTGGCACCACATGCTGCCCCAGCCCTGCCCTGGGGGGGGGGGGGGGCTGAGCCGGACATAAAAAAAATGAGTGAATAAACAAAGGTTCTGAAACAGGAAAAACCATAAATAAAAATAAAATAAAAATTGCCTAGCAAGTGCAAGGTTGTGAGTTTTAACCCCGGTCCTGCAATAAATAAATAAATAAATAAATAAATAAATAAATAAATAAATAAATAAATAAATAAATAAAATAGGAATGACTGACTTTGGACAAAAGTGTCCAGAATATACATTGAGAAAAAAGTCAGTCATCTCAGTAAACAATGCTAGAAAACTACATACATAACAGATACAAAAGAGACTGGGCCTCTACTTCTCATCAAGTATAAAAATCAACTCGAAAAGGATAAAAAATGTAAGACTTTATAAAATTAGAACAAACAATAATGAAGTTCAAGAAGTTGATGCGGGCAGTTTTCTAAAAAAATAAAACAACAAAAGTAAAATGTGTTATATAAAACTAACAAGCAAAGAAGCTATCAAGAGTGAAGAGACATCTGGTAAAATAGGGAAAATATTTGCAAAATATTCAACTGGGAAGTGAGGCATATCTAAAATATATAATGAATTCAACAGCAAAAATAATCTGATTTTAAAATGGGCTATAATTCGAAGAGATACTTCATAAAATCACATACAAATAGCCAACAACCATGTCAAAAATATTTAGTTATCAAATAGATTCAGCTGAAAATCAGTGAAATGTCATTTCCCGCCGGGCGTGGTGGCTCACGCTTGTAATCCCAGCACTCGGGAGGCTGAGGCAGGAGGATCGGTGTGAGTTCGAGACCAGCCTGGGCTACAAAAGTGAGCTCGAGGCCAGCCTCAACTGCATAGTGAGACCCTGTCTCAAAAAGACCAAAAAAAAAAAAAAAAGAAATGTCATTTCCCCATTTGTGGTGGTTATTACTAAAAAAAACCAACCCCCCCTCAAAAAAAAAAAGATTAAAAAATCACAAATGCTGGTAAGAACACAGAAAGAGCAGAATTTTTATATACTTTTTGGGAATGTAAATTAGTACAGCCATTGTGGTGAACTAGTTAAAGAGCCCTCAAAAACACAATAGAACTGCCAGATGATCCACCAATCCCACTGCTGAGCATGTAATCAATACAGATGAAATAATTACATCACAGAGATATCTACATTTCCAAGTTTATGATAGCATTTTTCTCAATAGCCAAGCTGTGGGATCAACCAAAGTGTCCATCAGGGATAAACAGATGGAGACATATTGTAGGTATACACACAGAAGATTATTCAGCCAAAAACCAGTATTAAATGTCATTTGGATCAGTGCGACTGGCACTTCAGGCATCATTTAAAGTCTGTGAGGCACAGAAAGATGGATACCACGGGTTCCTGCTCACCGCAGAAGTGCAAATCATGAATCTCACAGAAGAGGAGAGTGGAATAGCGGTCACTGGAACCTGGCAACAGAGTGGGGGAGGTGACAAGGGACCTCCTCAGGTTGCTAAAATGCAGTTAGATGGGAGGAAGTAGCTTGCTGTTCCATGGCCCAAAAGAGTAAGCTGAGTCCACAACACTCTATGATATATTCCAAACTTACTAGAAGTATGTAAAGATTCTTAACATGTAGAAATAATATTTGAGGAGATGGCAGTATTAATCATTCTTTTTTTTAAAAAAATCATGTTTAAAATATTTTATCTATCTATTTGTTTATTCAGTACAGGGTCTTGCACTGTATAATGATTCTTCTCTCTCTCTCTCTCTCTCTCTCTCTCTCTCTCTCTCTCTCTCTCTCTCTTCATATATGGTACAGGGTCTAACTATGCAGCTCAGACTCTGGTTATCCTCCTGTTTTCAGCCTTGCCAGTGCTGGGATTAGAGATATATGCCACCACTCCCAGTTTCAAGGTCAACATTGCATGAAGTACTGAAAATTGAACCTTGGTCCTTATGTGTGTCAAGCAGGTACTTAGACTGCCAAGCCATCTCCCTAGCCATAGCACATATATGTATCGAATTACTATATTGTGTCTCATAGATGTGTACAAATATACTATGTCAATAAATATGTATTTAACTTTTTTAAAGGAGAGGCTAGGAATGTAGCTCAGTAGAGGACTAAACTAATGTGTGAGTAGCCCAGGGTTTGCCGATCAGCACTGTAGCTAGAGAGGATAGGGCAGGAAGAGCTGGAGGAAGGGGAGCAGAAGGGAAAGGGAAAGGAGTAAATGGAGAGAGAGAGGGAGAGGAGAGAGAAGGGAGAGAGGGAAAGAAAGGGAAGGGGAGGAGAATCAAGGGGAGGGAA
>PVJA010040949.1:0-18192 GCA_004027025.1 Myocastor coypus | reverse complement strand
GAGATTTAATGTTTCACTTTTAATATTTAGATCTTTAATCCATTTCGACTTTATGTTCGTGCATGGTGATAGACTAGGGTCAAGATTTAGTTTTCGGCATGTAGAGAGCCAATTTTTCCAGCACCATTTGTTAAAGAGGCTGTCTTTCTTCCAGTACACATGTTTGGCCCCTTTGTCAAAAATAAGGTGGCTGAGTGTGCTTGTATTTGCTTCTGCGTCTTCTAATCTATTCCATTGATCTTCAGGTCTATTCTTTTGCCAATACCATGCTGCTTTTATTACTGTAGCTTTGTAGCATAACTTTAGGTCAGGAAGTGTAATGCCTCTTGCCCTACATTTGTTGCTCAGTATTGTCTTTGTAATTCTGAGTCTTTTTTGGTTCCAAATAAATTTTAGGAATGATTTCTCCAGGTCTGTGAGGTATATTAATGGTATTTTGAAAGGAATTGCATTAAATCTGTATAACAATTTAGGGAGTATGGCCAGCTTGACAATGTTGGTTCTTCCTATCCTAGAGCAGGGAATATCTTTCCATTTTCTGAAATCTAGGACCTGTTTTTTTACGAGTACTGTAATTTTCATTGAAAAGGTCTTTTATTTCCTTAGTTAGGTTAATTCCTAAGTATTTCATTTTCTTTGGTGCTATCATAAAAGATACTGTTTCTCTAACTGATCTCTCAGTGTGTTTGTTATCTGTGTAGAGGAATGCTATTGACTTTTGTGTGTTGACTTTATTAGCTGCTATGGTACTGAATTTTTGTATTAGTTCTAGTAGCTTCTCAGTGGAGTTTTTTAGGTCTCCCAAGTAGATTACCATGTCATCTTCCAATAGTGATAGTTTTACTTCTTATTTGCCTATTCCTATTCTTTTTATTTCTCTTTCTTGTGGAATGGCTGTAGCTAATGATTCCAGAACTATACTGAATGGGTGTGGTGATGGGGGACATCCTTGACTTGTGCCAGATTTGAGACTAAAAGTCTTCAGTTTTTCTCCATTTAGTATTATGTTAGCTGTTGGATTGTTGTAGATGGCTTTTATCAGGTTGAGGTAGAGGTCCTCTATTCCCATTTTCTGTAGGACTTTGAACATGAATGAGTGTAGGACTTTGTCAAAGGCCTTTTCTGCATCAATTGAGATGAACATGCGATTTTTGTTTTTGGATCTATTGATAGAGTGTACTGCATTTATAGACTTGTCTATATTGAACCATCCTTGCATCCCTGGGGTGATTCTACCTAGCTACGGTGTATAATCTTCTTGATGATTTGTTGTACTCTAGTGGCGAGGATTTTATTGAGGATTTCTTCATCTATGTTCATGAGAAAAATTGGCCTGTAGTTTTCTTTTCTAGTTGAATCTCTTTCTGGTTTTGGCATCAGTGTAATTCTTTCCTCTAGGAATGATTTTGGAAGGACTGCTTCCTTTTCGATTTCACTGAAGAGTTTGAGGGATGGTGGGATTATGTGTTGTATAAATTTCTTGTAGAATTTAGTAGTGAATCCATCAGGTCCCGGACTTTTCTTTGTCGGTAGGCTTTTTGTTACATTTTGTATTTCATTGGCTGTTACTAGGTTGTTGAGAATCCTTATATCTTCTTGCTTCAGTTTTGGTAATTTGTACTTTTCTAGGAATCTGTCCATTTCATCTGTGTCTTCAATTCTGTGAGAGTAAAGATTCTCAAAGTAGCTGTTTATGATCCTCTGAATCTCTTCTGGGTCTATAGTAATTTCACCCCTTTCATTCCTTACTGCTTGAGTCCTTTCTTTCCTCTTTTTGATGAGGTTAGCTAGGAATTTATCAATTTCATTTAATCTTTCATAAAACCAGCTTTTTGAATCATTAATTCTTTGTATCGTATTCTTTCTCTCAATTGAATAAATTTCTTCTGTAATCTTTGCAATTTCCTCCCATGTTTGGGCTTTGGATACCATTTGCTCTTCCATTTCTAGCTGGTTTAGTTGTTCCATGAGAGTATTTATGTGTCCCCATTCTGTTTTCTTAATGTGTGAGTTCAGAGCTATAAATTTCCCTCTAAGAACTGATTTCATTGCATCCCATAAAGTCCGGTAGGTTGTGTTTGAATTTTCATTAAATTGTAGATATTGTTTAATTTCTTGTTTAATTTCATCTGTAACCCACTGGTTGTTCAGAAGGGTGTTAATTTCCATGTATTTCTGAAGTTCTTGTAGTTTCTTTTGTCATTTATTTCCAGTTTCATTCCACTGTGGTGAGATAATATATATGTGATATTTTTTGTTTCTTGTATATACTTAAGCATGACCTATGGACTAATATGTGGTCTATTTTAGAAAACATCCCATGTGCAGCTGAAAAAAATGTGCATTCAGACTTGGTTGTGTGGAACACTGTGTGTATGTCTACTAATTCCAGTTCCAACTTCTGATTCAGTTCTCCTACTTCTTTGCTAATATTTTGTCTGCTTCACCTCTCTTTGATAAGGGGGGTGTTAAAGTCTCCTGTTAAGATTGTGGTATTGGATATTAGATTCTTCATGTCTATATAACTTTCTGCTCCTGTGTTGAGTGCATACATATATATGAATGTTACCTCTTTGTCTTAAATTTTTCCCCTATCCAGTATGTAGTGACTTTCTTTATTTTGTTTGATCAGTCTTGGTTTGAAGTTTAGACTGTCTGAAAACAGGATTGCTACCTCTACTTTTTTTGAGGTGCTGGCGCATGTAATATTGTTTTCCATCCTTTAACTTTTAGCCTATGAGTTTCTTTGTGAGTTAAATGTGTTTCTTGTATATAGCACATTGTTGGATTTTGCTTCCTTATCCTCTCTGCCAGTCTATTTCTTTTAATTGGGGAACTGAGTCCATTTTCATTGATGGTTATAATTGAATGTATTGACTTATGATTGACATGAGTTTTACTTACTATTGTTTACTCCTTCCACCCCCCCCCCCGTGTTTAATTGAATACCCTATTTGTTGGGATCTTTATGTTCTCATTTCTTGAGTTTGAGCCGTTTTGGTCTGTCTCTAAAATATTTGTTAGTATACTGTGTAGGGTTGTCTTTGACGTCATGAAATTGTTTAGTTGTTCCTTGCCATGGAAGTATTTCACTTCTCCCTCATACTTGAAAGAGAGTTTTGCGGGGTATAAAAGTCTGGGTTGAGATTCGTTTTCACAAAGGACTTGAAGCACTCTGCTCCATGCTCTTCTTTTTTATGATTCAATATTTTTATTGTTTAAATTTAACAATGGTTATATTACATATTTTCATCATCAGATCAATTTAGATTAATAGATATAGGTATATAAGATTGATCAAACAATTAAACATTAACACTTTAACACTTTCAATATACATTACTTTTTTTTTCCTCTTTTCTTTTTTAAAAAGTTGACACTTTTAAAAGAAGAAAAGAAAAGAAAATTCTTCTCTTTGGACTAAGAGGAAGCAGATGCATACACAGTAAAATGTTCTGCATTTGCAGTGGGCCACCAGTGAAGCTTGTAATGTTGGAGGCTGTTGATCTAAGCCTCCTAAAGCTCATCTGACCAATCTAGCTCTGCGTTTCATGCATTGTAATTAAGCTTTTTTTTTCTGGATGATCGAGGGCAAGTCAAAACAAGACCTATATAACAAAACATTCATTTTCTTGTATCTTGCAGGGTCAAATCCCCTCAGGATTAAGTTTGGGACCATAGACAGTACTTTGTAGAACTGTTGTTAGTGTCAGCCTTCGGGACGAGTCACGACCATTGCTTGGCCAGTTTGCTTTCTGTGAAAGCCTGAGAGAACGTTTTTCTCTGAGTGACTCTCCTTAGATGCACTATAGTTCATTTATCCCTTTCCTCTGAGGTCCCATAATCTCCTTGACCAGAAAATTTGGGACACCTCTGAGTTGTAGGATATTACAGCTCAGGTTCTCTTATATCCTGGATCCTTATTGACCTTGAATGGCTAGGGCCAAAATATTGGCTATCCTCATAGCCTCTTTCTCCAATTTTTGGTCCGTTAATGTACATTCCTAACCCTCCAGCAGAAAAGCTTTGTGATACTATTCCTCTATAACGTAGGTACTTGAGCTTATTATCACTGGTTTTCTGAGTATCAAATATTTTTTACTTAGCTTGGAATTGGTATTTTCTGACCATCATTGATATTCTAATAATATTCCATACAATGTAATACAAGCAGTTACATAATTTTTACACTGATATTTGCAAATTCAAGGAAATACAAAATTGTAGCCTGTCAAGACTATGATATTTGGCCCAGTCTCTTATTTTCAAGTTCCATGCTCTTCTTGACTTCATGGTTTGTGAAGAGAAATCTGCCATTATTTTGATGAGTTTTTCTTTATATGTGATCTATTTCTTTTCTCTAGCAGCTTTTAGTATATTATTCTTCTCTTGAATTTCTGGGATCTTGACTATTATATGTCTGGGTGTGTTTTTATTCGTGTTGGTAATATTTGGGTTTTATTTAGCTGCATGTGCACTTGTTTCCTTGTATTTGGGAAGTTTTCTTCTGTTACTTTTGTCCATATTCTTTTGATATCATTTGTGTCAACTCCATCTTTCTCATTGTTTCCTATTAATCTCATGTTGTTCATTTTTCCATCATCTTGCAGATGTTGAATTATTTTTTCCTGCATCCTAGTTGTTTTTAAGAGATCATTTCTTACCTTTTTCCTAGCTTGACTGTGTCTTCAAATCTGAAATTTTATCTTCACTTTTTTTTATACTGTTTTGCCATCTTGTGATTGTGAATTTATCTTCTTGTGTATCTCTTTGAAACTGTTTTATGTGATCTGTTTCTTTCCTATATTTATCAGTCAGGGAATCCATCATTTTTCTATTCTCCTTTAATTTTTTTTATCAATGTCTTCTTTAGTAGTATTGAAGTCTCTCATTATAGTTGTCCTTTCTCTCTCTAGTTCAGAGATTATTTCTCCTCTGTTCTCCTCTCTACCTTTCTGTAGTTGTTCACCTACTGTAGATGCTACTAATTTAGAGATGTCCTTTTTATCTTCAGAGGTTTTTTTCTGCTCTGGTTTCCTCTATATATTTTTAAGGTTGTTTTTCCACTTCAGAGTCTATTAATTCATGTATTTCTTTTTTTTTTTTTTACTTCAGATATTATCTCTGATCTGAGTTGGTCTATACATTTCTGCATTTGTCTGTCTACCTCAGATATTACTGATTCAGAGATTTTGTCAGCATGATTTGTGTTTTTTTCCATGTTAGTGTCTCCTGTATGTTTTGGGTGGACTTGGCACCTGAGATTGGACTTTGCTGCTTGTCTTTGTCAGTTTTTATAGCAGTGACCTCTGCACCTTGATGGACTTATGCAGTTAACACCTATGGAAATTTGTGTCTGGGTTCACCAAACTTGGTCTCCTTCAGTCGTGGCTGGCTGCAAATAGGAGCTCAGGAAGCTGGCTGCCATGAGGCCCCATGGGTCGAGGTGGTGATTGGCTATGCGGGGACTGTTGATGGTCCTGTAAGGACAGTTTGTGCAGTCGGTGTTTGGGCAGTTGTCAAGTTGGGAGATAAATGCAGGCTGAGAGAGTTCTTACCTGGCTGTCGTGAGGCCCTGTCAGGAAGGTCGGTGGAATTGGAGCTTGGGCTTTTTATGAGTCAGGGGATGGGCTTGAGGTGAGGCTGCTGTTGTCTCCATTGTGATGGCGTCTGGGTCTGAGGTGGAGCCTGGCTGGCTGCCTCCCTGCTGAATCAAATGGCCTTTTCGTTCTCTAGGCTGCTAGTATCACTGTTTTTATTTTGTGTCTATAATTCTATTCTGTATCCTTTTTACTATGAAACACTTCAACTGAAGTTCATTACTCTCAACCCTTTTTTAATTTGTGTAGCTTGTGTCAGATATCTGGGGCCCACTGAGCAAGGTATAAATTTTTGATTTTAAGTTCTCCTGCAGGCAGCCCTGCCCAAGGAATATGAAGAAAACTTTCCTTGTAGTGGATTTCCTGACATGGGATTAGATTGAGAGAGGAAGAATCTTTGAGGGCAAACAGGTCTTGCCCAAGGAACATGAAGATAGCTTCCTCGGTGAAGCAGGAAACCCCAAGAAGACTTAGCTCACCTGAGCTCTATGACGTGGTTATAGTTATTAAGGCCTTAATATAAGTCTCTATAGGCAAAATCTGGTGGATCCCAGGGAAAGAAATCTAAATGTAATCTAGCATATTTGCTATAGGTTTTACCTGTATGATCACCTGGGTTTTGGTATCTTTTAGAAAACAGTAACTTTTCTGAGACATTAGGGCATGTGTAATCAAAACATGTGCATTTGAGCTAACAGATAAATGTACACTTTTTTTTTTGAGACATAGCAATTGTAACCCACTAGCTCCGAGATTCCTTTATTCATAGAGCCTGATAGTATGCTATAAGTTCCCCTAGCTTTAGTTAAGAGGTGACATCTGTATGTGTGATCAGCATGAAATACCTGAGTTATATCAGAGATAAAACCAGACTTACTTATATATCTATTACTAAATACACAGCATTCAGTTAATTAAACCAAAGTCCTATTCAGTGTTTTGGATGCGACCCCCATTATAAACAAGGGTCACTTTTCCTTTTGACACTGTGGTTCTGAGTTTTATGTCACAAATATAAGGCCTGACTATGTGTATAGGCCCAAAGCTATTGGACACAGTGTAGCCAGTGTTTTTAGAACTTTTTTACACTTACAGGATTTTATCTTCCCTTGGAGATCTGTTTTAACTAGTAAAATACCTTTTAAGTCTTTAATACTGCTAACTAATCAAAATCATGCTAAGACTAATTTTTATAAATGTAATATATATTGTTGTGCATGTATAAAGACTTAAAAATATTTCACTGGTAGTCTGTTTCTATGAATGTACCATGACTGGAAGGAAGGCCAGGGTTGGAGAAGGACAAAGAGACCTGCGCCAATGTCCAGCAATAGGCTAGATTTCCCTTTAGTGATGATTACTCAGGGCTCTTTCGTGGAGATGGTAGGTAGAGATAATAGTCTGGTCAGAGGGATGAGGCAGCCCCAGGGCCCTTCAGTTCTAATGGACCATCTGGGGAGCTGAGTCTGAACTCTGGGGCCTCCATCTTAGAGTGCAGTCTCGGTTATAGTGGCTGCCTAGGGAGTCAGAGCATGTCTTGTGGACCTCTTAAGGCAGCCCCTCTTTGGCCTGGCTTCTGACAGCAGTAGCAGACGATCCTTATCAGCAGATGAACCTCATTGTCATTGAGCAGAAAAGTCTGTGTAATTCTGATTAGTTTTCCTTTCTTGGTGATTCATTGCTTTTCCCTAATCACCTTCAGCTTCTGTTCTTTGATTGGATTTCTCATATATTAATTGTTACATGAGGTGGAGTGATTTTATCTGATCATGGCTATTTGGACTACTATATGGCTCACTCATCTCTGGTTAAATTCCTTTTCTGTTTGTGGAAATGTGTTTGCTCATCCTTTTCTAAACAGGTTACTTCTGTCCTTTGTGATGTCTTCTGACATTTTACATTCATTCCACTTACTCTTATATTACAGTTGACTCATCTAGCAGGTATAGGAACAATTTTTCATGTTCTCTGTGGTTTTTAAGGTATCTGTTATTAATTGACAATTAACCACAGCTCTGTCCTCTAGACAGGGCACTCTGCACAGTGGTTATTTATACTTTTCATATTTTTAACCTTAATTTCAATCTCTTGGATTTCTTTTTGGACCTTTTGTACAGACCCCTGTTTTTTTCTCTTTATTGCATTTATGTTTTGAAGTTCTACATATAGCTCATGTTGATTTTTAAAAAGGGAACAAAAGTAGTACAACAAGAAATTTAGAAATGATAAAGAATTTCATTAAATGAAATAATAGGAGTTCTACAATGGATGCTCTATAACATATTGTTGTCTTCAGATTGCTTGCTGGTATCATCAGATACAAGCATGTAAAAATGGTTAAAAACAAAGAGAACCAAATAAATAAAAATAATTGTTCCTTTCCATAGACTAGTAGAAATCATCATCTGAGTTGGTCGTCCCTGTTTAGAAGTTTCTTTTCTGTTCATAGTATCTACTGTAGTTTTAGATTTTACTTATTCTTTCAGGTTCTTACACTAGGGAGACAATACAATGTTTACACATTTGGGTCTGATTTATTTCACTTATGAGTATGGTCTCTAATTCCATCCATTACTTATAAAAGCCTTCTTTGAGCAAATGTCCAGTTCTCTGAGTGTTTTCTGCAGTGCTGTTTATAATTCCTAGGCAATCCAGATATTAGCATACATCAAAGACAAATTCACAGAAATAACTATGTCATCTTGGATGTAGTAGTAAAGACAGTGAAAACTGTGCTATGCATATCAACTCAATATTGACTCAGCAGTGATAAATCCTAAGAACCACTCATTTTTTTTGAAATTTAAAGAAAAAATTTATTGAGGTACTGAAAAGCAATTCCCAAGAGCTTGACTTTTCCAGAAAACTATAGCTACACAATGCATTGCATCTATCATATTGAAACATGCATTAGACACAAATACAAAAACTATGAAACAATTTGCCATTCTTCAACAACTTGAGCAAAGTTAAAATGCCTAAGGAACAACATGGATGACTTGCAAAGGATGGGCTTTTAAGCACTATTAAAAAAGAGCAAAAATGCATGTGTATGTGTTCAGTTATATGCACTGAATTGGACCTTTGGTACTAAGAATCAGAGCATATTGTCATATAGCATAACATGTATTATAAAAGTGCATAGTGTCAAAGGAATAGAACCACCAGCATTGAAAAGCAGCTTTGTCAACTAGGCAATAAAACACTCTACCATGTCTCTCTGTTGTCCATCACTGAATGCACTGGTAGAAATTTTGAAATGAAAATATACTAGAAAAAAAGCTGTAATTTCTTTTATTTTTAGTTTAAAATCAAACAAAACAAACATTAGCTCTGTTATACACTAACATCTTCAAAGTACATCAATTGTACAAGAGAAAAACTAGGAACAAAGACATGTCAACAGAGATCCAAACACCAGTGAGTGAGCCTCACACTACTTTATGATGGTACTCAGGAGGGGCCACTTCATAATCATAGGCACTGAACAAAGTTGTCAAATTCTTTGCCAGATACTTGAGGAAATCATGAAGAAAATTCAGTAATAAAGCAAGGCTCTTCTCATCCAGAGGTGTATAGGCCAACATTGCTCCAATTTGTACAAATAATCTCAGTAGATGTGGTGCTCCATACACCTGGGACATGGGTGTATCAGGATGAACAGCAAGGATCTCAGTGTACTGTGGTCTCTCAAATTTGTAGAGAAGCTGAGTGCCCAGCATCACGTTGAAGTATTCTTTTATCCTTGCTACAACCCCACCAACAGCATACTCCATATTATCTCTGTTTCCTTAAGATTCCTTATGGTTTGCATAGTCCTCTAGAATGGAGTCCACATTCTTCTTGGCAGGAAGATGAATGAGCTGTTTCTGTCTGGTAATTAGGTCCCAGTCATCAACAAGCCGTGGTTTGATTGATTGATTGATTTTGCATTTAATAGGAACTAACAATGTGACAGTTTCCAAACTTGTTAGTAGTACATTTCCAGTATTTCATACAATGCATATTGTTGTCCTCCTAGTAGTTATACAGAGCACAGGGTGTAGATGTGGTAATTTTTCTAATTATTATTGGTACAAAAAATTTCTTCTCATTGAACTAAAAGAAAGTAGCTGTTATGGTTTGTGTATAGGTGTCCCTCTCATGCAGTCATGGGGTGGTTTCTGGAATTTGTAATTGATTATTGTGAGAATGGGTGTTGCACCTCCCCTGGGGCAGGTGATTTGCATTTCAATGTAAGGAAGAAAGAGAAGTTAGCTGCTTGAGCTGTTGTTAGCTTTCCAGCATGCTCTTACTCTTAGCTGCCTCCATGAAAGGTTGTTTTCTGCCATGTGCTGGTCTGCCTTGGAGCCAGCTAATATAGACTGAAACCTCCAGTAACTGTGAGCTAAATAAACCTTTCCTTCCCTAATTTTGAGTGTCCGGTATTTGTCCCAGCAATGAGAGAAGAATAACTGAGACAGTATATATACTTAATCCAATGTTCCATAATTGCAGTGGGTTATTGGCAAAACTGGCAATGTTGGAAGCTGCTGATTTAAGCCTTTTACAGCTCAGCATACTAATCTAGCTTTACGTTTTATGCCTTGCAGTTAAACTTTTCTGCTGGGTGGTTAAGGGCATGTTAAAGCAACACCTGTATAACAAATTTTGTAATGTTTGTATTTCCCAAAGTCAGTCAGATCCCCTCAGGATTTACTTTGAAACCATGTGCAGTACTTTGTAAAACTTTTGTCAGTGTCAGCCGTCTGGATGAGTCACGGCCATTACTTGACCAGTTTGCTCTCTGTGAAAGCCCGAGAGAATGTTTTCTCTCTAGGTGACTCTCCTTAGGTACACTGTATATCTTCTTTTCCTTTCCTCTGTAGCCCCATAATCCAAGCCATGGCTTTAGCTTTTCAGTGATCTTTACTTTAACTTCAAATCTGTTCATAAATGTTTCTTCATTTTCAACAGTAGCATCAATCTGGGCCCTCTTCTTCTGAGGAGGCTGAGGTGTCTCACTGGTAGTGTCACCATCTCCATTACCAGGTTTTTTTTGTCTGTTCTTTTTAATTTTGACTTCAACATTTTTTCTGTCACAGACCAGACATGTTCTTTCCTGGAGTGGCCCCTCTCATCTTTCCCTCTGCATGTTGCTCCTGATTGGCCCTTTGAAGTTCACACTGTTTCTGCAGATTGGAGTCCACACACTTGAGCATTTTGCTTTCTGGAACACAATCATCCTAATTTTTACTCTAACCACTGTAGTATATAAAGTATTTTACTTGTTTGTCTTTTACAGCTACCTTTACACACTTGCTTCATAAAGAATAGGCTCATGAAGGTACAGTACTTATTGACCCTCCTGTAACTTGGGCTTAAGGTCCTGCTTGGGTGAGATTTATAAGTGATTCACCACCTCCTTCTGTCACTACCTTCGACTTCCAGTGTATGCTCCCTACCCTACCCAAGCTCACATCCCTAAGAACCATTCAAGAACTGCCCTCAACTACAGAAGATTGGTTCATTGTTCTAGTGATGACATTTAGGACACCCAGGTATTATACCATATAGGAACTGATAGCATTGATTTCTGCTAGATGTAGGCATCGGTTCAAGAGTTTACCCATACCACTGGAACAAATGTGCTCTTCTTCAGGGCCAACTCCTTTAAAGATTATATCCTCCAAACCTGGACTCACACAATGGGATAGAGGCCATATGATTCTGCTGGTCTGAATTAGAGATTCTCAAAATATCCCAGAGTTCTCTGTTTAGTTCCCACTCTCTACAAGCCTATCTCTCAGCCAGTCTCTGAGATAGGATAAAACTTTGGTTCTGGGACAAAACTTTCTTCCCAGGTGTGGGCCTCAATCTCAAGTAGGTCAATATTTTGGTTGTTGCTTTTGCCAGCCTTCACCGGGGCCAAATGTAATGTTGCTGCTGGCTGCAGTTTCCTCTCCTTGGGGTGGGGCAGGAGACTCTTCTGTTTGCATTGGATTTAGATGTTGCATCTTCTTAAGGGGGAATTGAATACCAATAGCTGTTTTTTGGTGAATTTTTCTAAACATAGAACTTGAGCAACCATTATGATGATGAGTAGCAAATAGACATTAGAACTTCTTGTATTATTTGAGACATTCAGCCTCTCTGGTATTGTCTGCTTCCAGGTACTCTGACAAAAGAAAATTCAAGCTAAATCCATGTTTTCAATTGATGAGCTTCAGTTTAGATTGTCCTACATATGTATCAGTGACAGAGGTCCCACACTAGAGAGCACCACAGAATTAGAAAAAGGAAGAGAGAAGAAACAACTATGAGTTCACCTAAGACATTGTGGACCTCCCATCAAAGCTAGTCCTAGGAATTCTGGAGTCAGGTTAGTTGGTGAGTTTGAACTAAATTCTGCTCCAAAATTCATTTTCAGGTACTGTCTATTAAGAATTAACCTCATGTGCTCTCTACTGGAAGACAGACAGCACATGCTCCCCTTGTGGTATACAGGTAGATGAAAAACCAATCAGACACAGACAAGGAGAGGCTTATGAACTTGAGGCCAGATTCTGAGTAGAGCTCTACAACTATTCCTGCTTCTCCAAAGTGCTGTTAGCTAGTAGAACCTATGTCCTATAGAGGATTCTTCCCTGATATCGCTACTCTAAAAAGAGGAAGACTCACAGATGGAAGAGAAAATGGTTTTCACTGGTACACCCTGAAGCAATATGCTCTACTGTAGATTGAGCATTAGAAACTCACCAGAAGAACTGATTCTCCTTTTCACCACAAGTGACCTTAGATGCAGCAGAACAGGAAAACAAGAGGAGCAACCCCCAATGCCTTGGCAGCTGCTGCAGTCTTACCCAGAAGACTGCCCACAGGCACATGTGGCAAAACCTAAGCTCCTGGCTACTGATGAAATTTGTTACTGTGAATGAGCCAGGTATTTCTCAAGCCATCACAGAAACTGGTAAGTGACAAGCAAAGTGGTGGTAGGGAAAGAACTTTATCCCTACCAGTTAAATCTTTGTGAGAAGGCACACTGATCTTTGGCAACTCTACAGACTGATCCAAGGGTGGCTTATGTAGGACCTGGGTGATTACAGACTGATGAGACCCACCTGACAGGTGGAGGTTTGTAGTCAAGTGACACACTTCTGATCTTAATGGCCTAGCCTGGAGCTGCCTTTTAGTTCTGCAAATTGCAAAAAGAAAAGTCATTATTGCCTCTGGCTGTTCTTTTCACAGATTGGTTTCCTCATGTGCAGTTCCTGATACATTACACGTAGCTAGTCTAGAGTAGTGAGTTGCCAAGTGGCAGTCTTGCTAATTACTGAACTCACACTAATAAAAGTAAACATACTTCTCCCACTTACCGTGCGTGACAAGGTTTGTGTGAGTCTCAACAGGGAGACTGAGATGAGATATAGTTATTATTCTTGGTTTTATAACGACTTTGGCAAACAGTGTTTTCACTTTCCTAAAAAAGAAAAAAACTAAAATACACAGTGATCATAGGAATCAGCCTTTTCCTTCTTAAATATTTACTCAGACTATGTGAAAGCACACATGATACAAAACTTGTACATGGCTATTTGAAATAGCTTCGTTTGTTATAGCTCCACAATGAAAATACCCCAAATATTCATGAGAAAGTGAGGGGTGAAATGTTTTGTGTCTGTACTAGCAAATACTACATAGACAATAACTACTGATGATCTAAATTGGTTCACACCACATCATCGATGAATCTCAAAATAAATAATCCAAATGGAAGGAAGTCAGATACAAATAGTTCATATTGTGATAAGTGTGAGTATGTACATGATGATCATCATTTTCCCTTAATTCTGTGAGAAGCAAAGAAACCTATAGTTCTGTAAATGCTATCTCTCATTGTACATGATGAGAGGAAGAGTGGAAGGCATGGGGTTGCAAGGCTACTAAAACAACATTGCTTATTTTAACTACAGCAATTATTTCATACATCCTCTGTCAAATCTACCCAAAGTATATTTTAGATATGAGCATATTGTTGTATGAAGGTGGATATCAATAAACCTTCGAAGAAATACATAAAAAGGTGAGAAGCTCACTAACTTCTGGGAAAATAAGTAATGCAGCAACATAATTGCAATGGGTAATTCTGAAACAAATGAGGAAGAGAGAAAGTTTGCAAAGGGTCAGGATTGCAGAAATATTTGAAGAAACAATGGTAGAGGTTGTCATAAATATGAGGGAAAACTATAAACTCACAGATTCAAACAGCTCTATGAATTCCAGTCAGGGAACAAAGTGAAAGGCCTGCCAAGACCTATTATAACTGAACTGCATTTTTTAAAAAAAGCAAAAATGGAAGAGAAGTAAGTTGTTAAATGCAGGCTTATAATGAGAAACACTGTAGAAAGGGGTTGCAGAAACAAATCATGGGAAGCAATCAGAGATTATTACTTACAATCAAGTTCATCACTAATGTCAAAGTTTAGGCATTTTTTCATACAACAGGACCAATGAGACCTAGATCTGTTTGAACATGGCATTGTTCTCTCAATGTAGGATGTGTCAAAAAAGTTAAGTGTATGATCACATTTTTAGTACACACAGACCAAACACATTCACACATTCTCATGACAGGAAAAATACTCATGGCTTACATATCTATCTCTATCTCTGTCTCTCTCATCTCCATGTCCATTTCTATCTCCATTTCTATATCATCTATATCTACCTCTATCGCATCTGTATCTATATATATAAGTCATGGAACCAGATTGGTGAGGAATGTGATAGTTAAGGAAATTTATATTCATCATTGTTTTTAAAATCATTACTTTATATCTGTGATTTGTTGCATTTGTGACAGCAGTATGGGTCAACTGGGTAATATGTCTCCACTTCTGACAAACAAAGGAGGATTTTAGTGCAGAATATTGTGGTAACCAGGAGAAACTGGTACAAGGTGGTCTTGTGTGGAATCACCTCCAAGGCTCTTCCACTTAGCACATGTCAGCTACTGGTCAGGACATTCAACTACTGAGTGTACCAAAGATTTCTTATGTGTAAAGTGCAGTATGTAGTGACACTTACTTCATGGGATGCTCCTGATTTAAAGAATTTAACAAGCACTTACCCGGTTACTATTTTGAATATTTGCATGTGTTTGAGAAAGACATATGAAAGGATGTTAGATCAATAAATGAAGTATAAAGAATGATCACATGAGGGAGACAGTTTAAAGTTCATGGAACAAAGAAAAGCAGAGGATTCAAACTTGATATAGAACATCATTTCTGTCTAGAGACCCAGCCTATGTTCAGTGAACAAACATGGCACTGGGCTCATCTCTATTAGTCGCTGAAAGTATAAAGGCTTTGGTGGGTTTCACAGTACAAATCCTTTTAATAGGTTTCCATAAGAGGATGTGCGTCATGTGCTAATCTGTCTGAAAAAGTGGGTATACAAAGCAGACAAGGAAGTGGAGGGAAGGGAAGGGATGGGTTGTTAATATCCTCATTTTATGGGAAAAATGACCAAGATTTAAGGAAGAACCTGAGAATTACATAGTTCACCTAAAGTTACTGGGGTCAGCAATTCTTTTTATTTTCTCCTCTTTTTTATGTATTTACTACAGAATTTCACTACATAGATCTGACTTGCAGTGGTTCTCCTGTTTACAGCCTCCCTAGCACTGAAATAACATGCGAGTGCCATCACACCTGGTCTCGGTGGCTGGTTCAGTGTGCCTTGGGGTGAGCCAAGGCACTTGCCTAAGCAGGCACTTAGTCTTCTGGCCCTTGGGGTCACCAAGTCTGAGGAACTAAAATCAGAAGAAGGTTTAAGAAAAGGAGAGAAAGAGGATAGCTCCAAGACACAGTGAGTTAAATTCTCCTTGTCTCTAATACAATGTGGTCACTTCATGATGTCCAAAGTTGATGTAGTATTAAAACAGGAGATATAACTGCCTTACTGAGTTATAAGGAGATGAGAGACAGAAGAATTGACACCAAAATTATGAGAATGCTCTACCTTGGGAATCACCTGGGGAGTAGGAAGGAAGGAGACCTCAGATCTTTGCTCTCCATGATAAAGTACTCTACACTTTGTGATCATCAGTATTCTGCTCTCCATAATGCTGACGTCCTCTTACTAAGAATAATTTTTTGACAATAGTTTGTAACAGACAGTGTGTATTTAACAAGATCTCAAGTTTCATTATCATGATTTTGGCAAGACTTTACTATATTGAAAGAGATTTAAGCTCATATCTGTTAAACAGAGTGAAGACATAAATTGTCCAGCTACTCATAGTACTGAAGACCACCCATGCACACTTCCATAGTCTATACATGTGCCACATCAGTCATGGATATCCATACCAATGTTCCAGACATGACACAGAAGCATCAACAGGAGGTCGGTAAATCTGCCCTGTGACAAAGCTGTGGAAGGACTATATTACCTTACAGTAAACTAAGTGCACATTGACACCCCTCCTGGTAACTGCATAAACAGATGACAGAAAACTCTGTCGCATTTCTTTGAGATAGCATTATGAAAATGTTCTGGGAGGTTTTCCTGAATATAGATGCAGCCATGCTGTCTTGAGTCAATTTTCAACATGGTAGGACCTCCATAAGATGAATCGGTGAACCATAAAAGATCCTATGGTTGGTACATGTGCAGCAAGTCACAACAGAGGTGTGCTCCAAGTGAGCACAGGCAGGATGAGGCAGCCACCTGGAGGAAAATCCAGCCATTATCTGGTATAGAGCCCAAAAGGTCAGACTCCTTCTGTAAGGCACTTTGCTTCTGGTGAGAGAAATGTCCAGGCTTCTTGACTTGCCAGAAAAAGTGACTGCTGTCCCCAAATAGCTGAACAAGCATGCCCTTGTGACATAGCGAAAAGTGATTAATAAGAAGTCTACTATTATTTTTGTTATTTATTTATTTATTTTTAGCTAAGGGTCTACAGGGTGCTCATGGTCTCACTACTGGAATGGACTCATGGTGATATGACTCTCAAGAGCTGGGATTACAGGTGCATGCCACTATGCCCAGTCTCAATTACCTCTCAGCCTGCCCAGTGGCAGGGTTGGCATGGCAAGCCCAAGATTGAACCCCTGGCCCCTGTGCCTGCTAACAGGCACTTTAACACACTGAGTTATTTGGCTGGACCTGAGTCTGTAGGATTGTGCATGGAATGCATGGTTGGTGCTGGTAGAAACTTTTACCCTGTATTATCCCTTTAATCCTCATAAACACTGTGTTTTATAGATAAGAATTTCAAAGGAAGAGTAGAAAAGAGAAGAAGGAAGGTAACTTGACTGAGGTAAGCACAACTGCCTCCTCATGGCATTATATATTTATAGTCTTTTAAAGACAGGGCCTCACTGTTCAGGCTGCCCTTGAGCTCACTTTTGTAGCCCAAGCTGGTCTCAAACTCACATCGATCCTCCTCCCTCAGTCTCCCAAGTGCTGGGATTACAGGCTTGTGCCACCACACCCAGCTCCCTTATTAGATGTATTGTTAAAGGCTCGCTCCTGCAAACTGCCTCAGATTATGGTATAGAAAGGCGTCAGACCTTTAAGCACATGGGGGAAAGTGCATCGGCTTGCCAAGTGAGATACATATGTGTCCTATGTCACAACCTCAGGGAAGCCCACTCTATGGTTTGAGTTCTAAAACAGGATTGGGGCAAAACTATTTCCTATAAAGGAAATGACTCAGATATATACTCAACATTTCAAATTCTAATTCCAAGCATGTATTGAGGCTCACGTTTTGCTTTGGAATTCTGTCTACAACCGAATTTGATTCCAGGCCCATTTTCCTTTACACCATGTCAGATCCAGGACTTGAGGCATATATATGCACTGCAAGGAATTTAAGCCTCTTCATTGCTCACGACCTTCTTTACTTCTCTTCATTTCCCATGATCGAACAGCATTTACTGTGATCTTTCCTGGGCAAGGGGTAAAAGAGATTCTCATTCTCTGAAAATGGTGAAGGAGACAGCAACTGAAGTGGAGAGGGGAAGAATGAAGGAGAGAATCCAAGTTCTATTTTTTTCTCTGGCATTTACTGGCATCCAGGGCATACCTACCTATTTAAGTTTCCCTAAGGAATGGCTTAGAGAGGGCTTCTAAGGGAGACAGGGCTGCATTCTGTGTTTTGACACCTTATAGACCTAAATATCTGGGACAGAAATGGGACAAGATAATACCTTTTCTATTCTGAGTGATGTGCCAGTGGGTGCTAAAGCAAGTGATGGTGGACCAAGGAACCTGCGAAGAAGTGACACATAGGGACTCTGCTTCACTGCAACGCCGGGCCCAGGTGGTGGTGTTCCTACCTCGTGCCTCAAAGTTGGGGAGAGTGAGGAAGGTAAATGGAGCTCCATTTCTGCCATTTACGGATGAAGGGCATGTGAGACTTGCAGAAGGACAGGCTAAATAGAGTCAAGCAAACATGGCATCCTTTCTTGGCCTCATGCTCCCCCCACCCCCAAAGCCCTGGTAGAGCAGAGAGCAGAGAGCGTTCCCTTCCATGCACCTTGCTTTTCTCTCCCAATACAAGTGCCTTGTTTTGCAGATCCCACTATATCAGCCCATA
>PVJA010040948.1:0-18200 GCA_004027025.1 Myocastor coypus | reverse complement strand
TTTTTTTTTTTTTTTTTTTTTTTTTTTTTTTTTTTTTTTTTTTTTTTTTTTTTTTTTTTTTTTTTTTTTTTTTTTTTTTTTTTTTTTTTTTTTTTTTTTTTTTTTTTTTTTTTTTTTTTTTTTTTTTTTTTTTTTTTTTTTTTTTTTTTTTTTTTTTTTTTTTTTTTTGTATTTTTGAGGGAGAGTCTTGCTGTGCAGTTCAGGCTGGCCTTGAACTCACTTTGTAGCGTAGGGTCTTGAACTTGAAATGATCTTTCTGCTTCCGTCTCCCAAATGCTAGGATCACAGGTGTTTGCTGCTATGCCTGGCTTAAAATAACTTTTAATTGAAAGAAATAAATGTAAAAGTGACAAAGTACAACACAGTAAACACTGTAATTGTGTATGCTTGTGGTATGACTAAGGTTAATTACTAGTTTAGGGAGTGTGATTAACTTGTGACCAATCAATTTACTTTTATAACAATGGAGAACTCTGCTTCCCAAAAGGAATATGAATTCTTAAAATAGCAGTATTATTTCCTCATGTTTGTGATAGACAGTCATAAAAAGTGATTGCCTACTTCATACTGTTCTTGACTAAGTAGTTATATACACTAATTTTTATTTCAGTGAATTTGGGTGGTTTGAAAGATCACATTAAAGAAATCCAAAGGTGTCGACGTTTGATTCTTATTGCTTGTGGAACGAGTTACCATGCTGGTGTAGCAGTAAGTGGCTTATAAATTATTAATTATGCAGACCATTAATAGTCCTCTGGTAACACATCATGTAAAACTGTCTTTGGTTAAAACACATCTTCACATATACAGTGATAAAAATCGGAGAGCAGCTTAGAGATTAATGACTGCTTGAATGATTTATCTTTAGATCTACTGTACACAGCATTTTGTGTACACAGGTTGGCTACTTGCAGCTGACCACAAGAGAATCTTTTTTTTTTCTTGTTTCAGAACCTTTGTTTGTTTATTCACTCATTTTTATGGCCGGCTCAACCCACCCTGAGGGCAGGGCTGGCACAGCATGTGGTGCCAGGGATCGAACCGCAGTCCCTGAAGCCACCCAAGCTTCCCCAAGCAGGCGCTTTAGACCACTGAGCCATCCCGCCGGGCCCCCACATGAGAGTCTTGAAAGGAAAGAGGGCTGTGCCATCGTAGACTTGGGAGCAGGCGTATTTGTAGAAGAAGAGGCATGGAGTTTGCCTAGCATTCCTCACTTGTCTCAGACATACCCAGTGATGTGGGCATTTCAACAGGAACAATGCTCTCTCTCTCCTCAGAGTAATAGATGTGTGGGTTTTTTACTTGTAAGAATGTTTGCATTCCTAGTAGTCTAATGATACTGGTACTAAAATGTTAACAGTAAATACTATTATCATTGGGTAGTGGGATTTTGATTTTTTTTTTTCCTACTTTAATTTTATTGTGAGGAGTAAAAATAAATAGAAAAAGACAGAAAGAGGATAACATACAACAATATATATCTTACAGATTTTCAAAACAGTAATAGCTAATTAACAGTGGTTGTTGTGTTATCTATTTTTATCATTAAATCTGTTGTGCAGATTAACGGATACAGTTATGCAAGATGGACAGATAATTGAATATTAACACTTTCAAGAAATCTTAATTTTTTTCCTTGTCTTTTTAAAATTTATTTTAAAGAGAGTATAACAATTGATAAGACATTAGAAATGGTATACATTTAGAAAACTAAGATGAGAGGTATTCCATCATGAGTTTTGTATTACACATTGCTATCCTGGATGTACTTGCTCAGATTGCAGCTATCAGCATACAGAATTAGTCAGGTGAAAATTCTAAACATTAACTGCTATTTTCAAAAATGGATGGAAATTATTAGTATAATCATCTCAGCCATCCTGTACATATAGTTGCTTGTTTTTCCTGCCTTCTTTTTCCCTAGCTTTTCTCCTTTCTTTCACTATTGTTGTTTTATCCTTAACTTTTTTTCCATTTTACTGTAACTGTTACACATTTCAGGTTTTATTCTTTCTGGTTCTTACACTAGGGAGACAATATGATATTTACACATGTGGCTCTGAATTTTAATGTATTATTTATATTTTTTAACTTTATGCATAGTTTTTATGATCAGAAAAAGTGAAAACTGTCAACTGAGTTCCAAAAAGTCAAGGCAAAAGAGTATCTGAAGACAAGTTCGGTGACCATCTTCTCTTTTCTCTGCAGACCCGTCAGGTTCTTGAGGAGCTGACTGAGTTGCCAGTGATGGTGGAACTAGCCAGTGACTTCCTGGATAGAAACACACCAGTCTTTCGAGATGATGTTTGCTTTTTCATTAGTCAGTCAGGTATGAAGGGAAAGAAACTAATTTTATTCTAATAATTCTAACATATTGGGGCAAAAACTGGTGTGTAAAGAAATTGGTATTACAGGTGATAGATTGTTAAAAAATGTTACATTCTTTAAGTATTAGTAGCAGTGATGACTTTATATTCTCAGGGAGCTGTTTTATTTATTTATTTTTTTTTAATTTTTTTTTGGGGGGACCGGGGTTCGAACTCACGACCTTGCACTTGCCCAGCAGGCACTTGTGCCTCGGAGCTATCTCCCCAGCCCCTCAGGGAGCTGTTTTAAAAAGCACAAAAAAGATCCTAGAAAACCTCTTAGTAAAAGTTTGTATTTTAATAAGTATATGTTTTATACTTCATGTGAAACAAATTATTTTTTCATCAAAAAGCAGCAAAGTCTGAATCTACCCTGCATGTTACTTCCTTGATACCTTTCATGCAGGTGAAACAGCAGATACTCTGATGGGTCTTCGTTACTGTAAGGAGAGAGGAGCTTTAACTGTGGGAATCACAAATACAGTTGGCAGTTCTATATCAAGGGAGACAGATTGTGGAGTTCATATTAATGCTGGTCCTGAGATTGGTGTGGCTAGTACCAAGGTAAGTTTTTGACTTCTCTCTCTCTTTTTTTTATGGTACCAGGGATTGAATGAACTTAGGACCTTGCACTTGCCAGGCAAGCACTTATTCCACTGAGCTATCTCCCTGTCCCTGACTTCTGTCTCTTATAATAATGTAGTCTTTGTGTTGGTGAAACAGACTAGTTTCTAGACCACTATATATCATGTTCTTTATTTGTGAGCAATATGAAACCTAGATATTTTGTTAATCATTATAAATATTGTAATATGTAAGGATAAATAAAGGTGCAGTACTATGATCTGTTTTTCTTGTTCCAATCTGTTTAAAAGGGAGAAATACATAATTTTACTTTTAAGTGATCTCTGCTAAGCATTCCTATTCATGATTTAATTCTTGCTAGGGTCAGTAGAGTACATGGTACATATATAATATATACTATCCCCTTCTTTTATTAAGGTAGTTGGGAATTAGAAATATGACAGACTAGAAATAATATAGTTAATTCAAGTAATTTTCATATTTTGTCTATATATTTCTAGTTTCTTATGTCTTAAAATGCACATACTATTTTTGATAGTTTGTATAAAGTAATATTCCTTGGTGTAATGTAAGGCAATTAAAAAACAAAAGATTTTTCCAAAAATTCGAAAGTGAGTATAACAGTGTCCATTTCTCTTTGCAAATTACATCTGTGAATATTTAAGGGACTTTGTTTTTAAAAGCTTAGTAAAACTACTTTGCTCTTACAAATTGGGATGTGCATAAATTTAGTACTGATGAATATATTGGAATCTTAGAAAGTAGGACAAATGTAAAAGATTTCTTCATAAGTGCTATTTCTTTTTTGCTTATACTGTTTACCTGATTAGATACTTGGGTATTGGTGGTTTTGAGGTTTTTTTTCTTTTTTTTTTTTGAGATTAATTAAAGGCGTGGGAAGATAATATTGACTTATATGTAGTCACATTTGAATATCTTTGTCCAAATCTCATGATAAATTTTTCTCTGATTCTTATGTAAGTATTCTGAGGTTATTCTTCTTGGGTAGTTTGATATTACTGTCACTGTAATTTACAGAGCGCTTATTGTTCATTTTTCTCTATATAGTGATTTAACATGGCCGATGTTTGTGCTTGGGTTTCCATCCTGTGACTAAATGTATACTTAGCTCCTCAGCAGTTGCTATGGAGTTAGGAAACAGTGTGCCCAGACAACTTTGGTGGAGTTGGAATCCCAGAGATTCTTTATTCATAGGGTGAAATAAGAGCTTCATCATGGTGTCTGTGGGATAAAAGATAATTCAAATTTTATAAAATGTTTCTATAACTGTGAGCTGCCAAGAAAGTTTCTTTTTCTAATTCTGTTGCTTATGAGAACTTGAATTCTCAACATTTTATAACTTGCAAATATACATTCTTAAGATATTTGTATGCTAATACCCAAATATGCACCACTTAGGTGCACCATTAATTTTTTCTGGAGTTTTAATGTTCATACTATGACATTTATTGATTTCATCTGTACAGTTTTTTTTTTTCATCTGTGCAGTTTTAGATTTATTTAACTCTGCAGCAGTCTGATTTTAGATTAAGATTTCAATAGCATGATGATAGTCCCTTGTCCCCCTTGCTGTTAGTTCTTACTCCTATCCTCGAGTCTCACGCCCAGCAGTGATTGCTTTCTCTTGCTGTATTACATCATCTTCCAGACATATTATACAGTGAAATTATATAATACATGTTTTTTGTTTGTTTGTTTGTTTGTTTTTTGAGACAGGGTCTCGCTATGCAGTTGAGGCTGGCCTTGAACTCACTTTTGTAGCCCAGGCTGGTCTCGAACTCACACCGATCCTCCTGCCTCAGCCTCCCGAGTGCTGGGATTACAGGCGTGAGCCACCACGCCCGGCCTAATACATGTTTTTTGTATCTGACTTTTTCTGTGATGAAGCATACATGTTATTATGTGTATCACTTATTTTCAAGACCTTTTTTTTTTTAAAAAAATCTTTTTACCTCGAAATACAGATTTATATGAAGTTGTAAAGTTATAGTAGACAGCTTATTACTGTTAACAAAATACCCAGGGCATTAACTTATGAAGAAAAAAGGCTTATTTTGTCATATTGTTCTGGAGGTTCCAGTCCAAAATTAGGCAGTCTCATGTACTGTGCTTCTGGCAGGGGTAGAATATCATAGCAGGAACACATGGGAGGACAAACCACTTACATCAAGATCTGTGATGTGATCCACTTGAGGGCATGGTGCCGGTAGCCAAAGGACTTCCAAACCGTGCCACCACCTTCCAATAGGGACCCAACCTTTAGCATTGACTTTGGTTGGGGGTCATTCAAACTGTAGCACACAGTACAAAGAAATCTCTTGTCCTCTTCACCTAGCTTTCTCCAATAGTTATATCTTTTTTTTTTTTTTTGTCTTGTCATTTTGAGACAGGGTCTCGTTATGCAGTTCAGGTTGGCCTTAAGCTCACTTTTGTAGCCCAGGCTGGTCTTGAACTTGCACCAGTCCTCCCTGCCTCAGCCTCCCAAGTACTGGGATTACAGGTGTGTGCCACCAGGCCCAGCTTCCAATAGTTTTATATAAGGAAATAAGTGTCTTTTTATAGTATGTACTTAAAAAAATGACTGTTGTGAAGATTTAGTAAAGTATGGCAATTTGGTAATATTTTCTCTTTTTTTTTTTTGTTTTGAATTCCAAACTAATTTTATTTTCTTCAGCTGTCTTAGATATTCTGGGCCTGAGGTTATTTCAAGTAAGTTTTGAGATCTTTAGTAGTAGACTGTTCTAAATGGTAGATATGGGTTTATATGAATGGCTAGTCAAAGAAGTTATCACTGATTCTGGTCCCTGGGCTCAGCAATGATTTTGCTTATGAATTCTTAACCTAACCTGTTCAGGACTAGCAGAATATTACTGACTTTCTTATAATGTCATATCATAGAATTTTAATATTTTTATAGAAATTAATGGACATAAATATTCAATGCTAACTGCATATTTTTGTTATAGTGCTTATTTTGTTGAATTAAAAACATACTCTTGTAACTTTGGGGTTTTTTTGGCTGACTAAAAAGAACAACCAAATTTGAAAGTTCAGAATCAACATTTTCCTGGAAATAACACATATGTGTATATAAAAGATAGTTAAGATAGTTGTGCTGCTGATTTCTCTCAGTTTGTTGAAGGGATAAGTTTGTGCTAGTATTGTTTGGACAAATAAATGCTAATATCTTGTGTGCTGAATAACTGACTTGAAGATGACAGTGCACAGTTCATTGAAACTAGGGGTACTGGAATTTAAAAGATAGATGGTCTTGGTCTTGGAGACAGGAGACTTCAAATGTCCTTCAGTGCTGTGGAAAAATAATTCTAGCCTCTTAATGAAGTATAAGAATACAGGAACAAGTACAGAGTCCATCAAAAATCTGTTTATACATAGGAAAAGAAAAATTTGTTGACTACTTTAGTATTACATTTATTGAGACCTCATGAGATTAATGACATTTGGCCTCCACATTATAAGAAGTACTTAAACTGCTGGTTATTAGGTTCCAGACATCCATTAGTATGCTGAACTGCTGCTTAGATAACTTTGGTTATTGCATTTTCAATTTCTCCTTTAAGGACTGACAGTATAGTGGATTTTCTGTGATATATGACATCTTCTAGGTTTCCCCATATGAGAATAACACTATCTGTTGAAAAAACTATTTTTCCTTTTCCGTCTTTTTTTTTTTTTTTTTTAATTTTATGTACTTGGTGTAATGTCTCAGTACACAGCTTGGACTGTAGTGATCCGCTTGTTTAAGCCTGCCCAGTGCTAAGATTACAGGTGTGCACCCTGTGGCCAGCTCAGAGTGCCTGGCGTGGGGCTGGCACAGCATGTGGTATCAGTACCAGGGTTTGAACCCCTAGGCAGGCACTTAGACCGTTGAGCTATCTCTGTGGCCTATCATACTGTTTTTCTCCTTCTGAAGTATATAAAAATCATGTTTACTGTATATTGATTGATACTGTAACCTGTTACAGCACAGTAATCCAAATGCTTTAACAATAAAAGTGCAAATGAAATCTTCAAATATCTGAAACATAGAAATGTTCCTTTAAACAATCATTGGCTTAAAAACATATCAGAACTATCATTAAGAAAGAGATATTATATAATCCTACCACTTGGGAGGCTGAGGCAGGAGGATTGGTGCAGGTTTGAGACCAGCTTGGGCTAGAAAAGTGAGCTCAAGGCAAAAAAAAAAAAAAAAAAAAGACAACAAACAATAAAGATAAAAATGTGGCCACAGTGATAATTAGAGGTAAATTTACAGCATTAACACTTTTATTTTAGTAGTACACACTTTTGTCCAAAGCACACAAGAAGCTGAGACAGGAGGATTGCTGTGAATTCAAGGCCAGCCTGAACTAAATAGTGAATTCAAGACCAGCCTGAGCTACACAGTGAGACCCTGTCTCAAAAAAACCAAAAAACTTTTTAAAGAGAAAATGAATTATTGACCTCAGAAAGTTAGAAAAAGAAAACCTAATAAATAATAGAGAAAAATGAATAAGTAAACTACAAAACAGAAAGCTTCAGCATTTCCATCTTATTCAAGCCTCAACTGCTCTTCCAGAACCTTCCTAGGATTTTATCCATAGTAGTGTTGTGGCACAGAAGTAAAAAAAAAGAAGTGTCCTGGATGTTTTGTCATTGTAACTACCAAAAAGTTAGGATTGGCTTTGTATGAAACTGTTTGATACTCTGTTCTAATTCTGTGTAGTTTAATGGGATAGTAAAACAAGGGAAAAAGGTAAACAAAATTCTTTGTAGTTATGATTACTTGTAAAGCTTTAAGAACATTACTAAAAGACTTAGGATAAATAAGCCATTTGGTACATATCTCTGATCCCAGTGCTCAGGGAGACTGAGGTGTGACAATTACTCTTGAGTTATAGGCTAGCCTGCATTATGTAGTAAGTTCAAGGCCAGCCTAAATTACTAGTGAGACCTTGTCTTGAAACCAAAAAGCAAGCAAGCAAACATTCAGTATGTGCTATGTGTAAAACAGAATTTTTATATAAGCTATCTACTGGAAAAGTAGTTATGGTGATGTCTGCTAGAGGGAAATTCTGTTTTCAGTGGCTATAAAAACCAAGTCAAAATAACTTAATCATGGAACACAGAGATAGTCCATAAATGCTTTTGGGTAAAAACCATACTATTATTATTATTATTAATTTTGCGGGGGGCAGAACCGGGGATTGAACCCAGGCCTTTGCGCTTGCCAGGCAAGTGCTTATTCTACTGAGCTATCTCCCTAGCCCCTAGCTCCATTTAAAATAGAAATAGTAATACTTTCATTACAATTAATTTCAGATAGACTGAAGGAAAATGTAAGAGATAAAATGGAATAATAAAAACAATATAAAAATCTTAAAATATTTAACTGATTAAGTTTAAGTAGTGGTAAAAATCAAATAAGACAATATTTTAATTCAACTCAGGAAAAGTACTTGAAACAATATTAGAGGCTTTCTTAAGATCAGTTAATAAAACTCAAAAGACAAAAATGCAAGTTGAAGAACAGATGAAAATCAGCATTTATTCTCAAAAGAGAGAATATTAATGCTCAATAAGCATGAAGGAAAAATTTTTGGATTCAAGTCTTGCATGGTAGCCAGGCATGGTGGTGAATACCTGTAGTCTAAACTACTCATGAGGATCATTTGAGCTGATGAATTCAAGAGCAGCTTAGGCAACATAACTTTCTGAGCAAACGCAAAATTTGTAGGGCAGGCTGCTCACAGGCCAGCTAGAACTTACAGGCATGGGCCAGGGCTGCTATCCACACAAGGAATTTCTCTGTCCCTTTTCTTCTCTATGTCTCCTTTCCCCTTTCCTTTTCCCTCTTTTAGTATCCATCCAACCTTGTGCTTAATTAAGGTCTAACTATTTAAAAATTAAGATTTCCAGGTTTTTAAGATAGAACTGCAATTCATTATCCTACATGTGACATTTCAGGCCTACACCAGCCAGTTTGTGTCCCTTGTGATGTTTGCTCTTATGATGTGTGATGACAGAATCTCCATGCAAGAGAGACGCAAAGAGATAATGCTTGGATTGAAACGGCTACCTGGTATGAGAATACATGTCCTTTTATTTTCAAAGGGAATGGGTGATGGTGAAATGTGCATTCTGTCTCTGTCTCTGTCTGTGTTTCTCTCTCTCTCTCTCTCTTTGAGGAACTGGGGATTGAATTCAGGCCCTTGTGCTTGCCAGGCAAGCACTTACTCTACTGAGCTATGTCCCCAGCCTCTGATTTTTTTTTTTTTTTTTTTTTTTTTTTTTTTTTTTTTTTTTTTTTTTTTTTTTTTTTTTTTTTTTTTTTTTTTTTTTTTTTTTTTTTTTTTTTTTTTGAGACAGGGTTTCACTATGCAGTTTAGGCTGGCCTGAACTCCAGGCTGGCCTAAAAAACACAACAATCCTCCTGTTCAGCCTTCTGAGTGCTGACATTAATGGTGTGCCACCTCACCTGGTTCTCTTCTTATTCTTGAAGCTTAGTGAGATCTTTTTACTTTCACTGCTATATATTAAATTACTTGGTAATACTGCAAAAGAATTGAAGCACTGATCTTTTGTTGATTACTACCAATATGTTATTGTTACATTTATTTAAGTTTATTATCCATTTCTTATATATTTTTCTTATCAGATTTGATTAAGGAAGTGCTAAGCATGGATGATGAAATTCAAAAATTGGCAACAGAACTGTATCATCAGAAGTCAGTACTGATAATGGGAAGAGGCTATCATTATGCAACTTGTCTTGAAGGGGCACTGGTACATTTTCACATAATTAATTTCCATCTGTTGATGTATAGACTGGCGTAGTCATTATTTTGTTTTGGTTTAGTTTTGCAGTGCGGGACCCTCCACATGCTAGATAGGCGAACCACTGGGCCTCAGTGGCTCAGCCAAACCTCTAGCCTCAGCGATACTTTCTGAGTGAATGAAATAGGTGGAACTTTTAAAAAGTACTCTTTATTACTGCATTTCTTTTCCCATTCAGAGTGTTTTGCTTCTGTACCTGGGGAATGAGGATTAAGTTATTCATTCAAAATTAAGAAAAAGGTGGTAGGGATAGATTCTCCATGTACTCATTTGGTTTAGTGTTCATTGGCATTGCTATAGAACTTAATTCAGAAGTAAAAACCAGGAACAGTATATTTTAGTATGATAACTTGTATTTAGCAAATAACCTGGGTTTATGTGTTGTCCAACTATGAAAAATTAAATTAGCAAGTGGGATAAGAGTTATAAAGAAATATGAAAATATTATAAGATAATCTGAAACCTTTGTGGAGCTTTAAAACTTCCAAATACTGTATTATACTATAGATACCATAGAAAAAGATTCTATAGATACTACAGAAATAATGATTTACTAACTCTTTAGCTATATTTATAGACCTGTGGCCTTTTAATACTTTTGTATAAATTCTTTTTATTTACTTATTTTTAAATTTCATTTATTTATATTATGGCCAGCTCAGCCTGCCCTGGGGGTGGGGCTGATGCAGCACATGTGCTGGGGATCCAACCCCAGTCCCTGCTATTCCCTAAGCTTGCCTAAGCAGGTGCTTTAGACTGCTGAGCTATCTCACAGGTCCACTTTTGTATAAATTCTAATTTCATATATCATATGTTTTGTGTAATATTTACTTGAAAATAGAATTTTAAAAATATTCTGAAGCTCTGTCTGGTTCTTTTTAATTAGAAAATCAAAGAAATTACTTACATGCATTCGGAAGGCATCCTTGCTGGTGAATTGAAACATGGCCCTCTAGCCTTGGTGGATAAATTGATGCCTGTCATCATGATCATCATGAGAGATCACACTTATGCCAAATGTCAGAATGCTCTTCAGCAGGTGGTCGCTCGACAGGTGAATTGGGGTGGCTGTCAGGATACTTTGGGGTTAAGAGTTATTAGCACTTTTTAAAAATTCTAAACGTATGTATGTATGTATGTATGTATGCATGTATTTAGTTAGTACATGGTCTTGTTACAAAGCTCAGACTTGTAGTGATCTTCCTGTCTCAGCCTCCCCACCGCTGGGGTTATAGGCGCAAACCACCATGCCCAGTTTCGACCAGTGTGGCGCGCCCAGGGTTGCATGCAGTACTGCAGATAGAACCCGGGTCCTTGCACTTGTTAGGCAGGTGTTTAGACCACTGAATTATCTCCCCAGTCCCTAAATTTTAAAAAAGTCAGTCAGTCAGTCAGTCTGTCTGTCTATTTATCTATCTGGTGCAAGGTCTTCCTATGCCGCTGTCACTCGTGGTGATCCTCCTGTCTCAGCCTCTACAGCAGTTAGTGCTTATTTGAATTTTAGATAGACCAGTGATAGACCAGTGCCAGATAGGTGACTTATTAAACATGTTTACACTTGATAACTCTTTTTCTTTGGAATACAGCCCTTGAGGTCTGTGAGGTTTAGGGTTTTGATAGGATCTAGCTCATAGATCTCACAATAGATGGGACCAAGACTGAAACTTGGAGGTCATCTCTAAGACCGAGACTTTCCTTGGGCAAAACTGAAATTAAGATTGAAACTGAAACTCTTGGTTTCTAAATTCTGTCTTTTTTAAAACTAGTATGTGTTATTTCCTATTACTTTAATATTAAGTAGTTATTTCAGAATAAAGCTTAACAGTTTTACATTAATATTATGAGGGGGGGGCTGGGGAGATAGCTCCGAGGCACAAGTGCCTGCTGGGCAAGTGCAAGGTCGTGAGTTTGAACCCTGGTCCCACAAAAAAAAAAAAAAAAAAAAAAAAAAATTATGAGGGGGTCAGGGTGATAGCTCCATAGCACAGTTGCCTGCCTGGCAAGTGTAAGTTTGTGAGTTTGAACCCCAATCTGCAAAGATAAGACAAGACAAGACAAAATATATATAGATATGTATATTTATATACATGCGCCGTTTTTAATAGAATTTTTTTTACATTACTTGTATGCATGGCTCCTAAATGATAACACTTCCTAAGATCACCAGCATTCAAGTTCTGGGCCTGTAATTTCTTAGTTTGAGTTTTTAAGGATTATTGAATTTAACAAAAACTTTGTTTCCTTCACTGCTTGAGTGAGATGACTGTGAGTTTAAATGTGTCCATCAGTGAGGCCGTATGTGATTGTGCAGTACAGAAGTTCCACATTCTTGTGCTGCGTAGCTCTACATTTGCTCCCTTGTGATTGTGTCTGATTTTCTTTCCCAGGGGCGCCCTGTGGTCATTTGTGATAAGGAGGATACTGAGACTATTAAGAACACAAAAAGAACAATCAAAGTACCCCACTCAGTGGACTGCTTGCAGGGCATTCTCAGTGTGATCCCCTTACAGTTGTTGGCTTTCCACCTTGCTGTGCTGAGAGGCTATGATGTAAGTGATATACCCTTGCAAAAGCTTCAGGATTTTTTTTTTCAACCTGGGTATATTCTGATGTTTTCCGTTCCAAATTTTTATCAAATATGTTCCTGTTATTTGTTGTCTTCTTTTTTAAAGGTATTTAGTACAGGGTCTACAGGGTATCACTACACAGATGGAACTCGTAGTAATCCTCCTGTTTTTAGCTTCCCAAGCACTTGGATTACAGTTGCGTGCCACCTTGCCCAGTCTCATCTGTAGTCTCAGCACACCGTGGGGGTGGGGCTGGCACGGCACACCAGGGATCAAACTCTGGTCCCTGTGTCTCAAGCAGGTGTTTTAATCTGCTGAACTATCTGGCTAACCCTCTGTTGTGTTTCTATGGGCCAAAGATTTGTGTTATATCACGAATCTTCTTACAGCACAGTGAACTTTGGAGAGTCACCTCTAGATTGGGCAAAACATACTTGTTTTCTTGATGTATACCTCTTAATAAGATAGGTGTTGGCCTGTGGTCACTGTTGTTTATATATCTCCCATACATTGCCTTTTTGCCCTCAATTATTGGGCAAACATTTTGCTCTTATATTTTTAGTAACTCTTGTGAAGGCTGCCACCTTTATCTAGGGCTAAAGCATCTCTTGCTACCTGTATTGCATCTTTAGAATTCTTTTTAGGTTTTGTTAAGGTGTAATATTTAATTATATTGTGCAGGTTTTCTTGTTTGTTCTTTTCCTTTGATTTGCAGTACTGGGGATTGAACTTGAGGCCTTATGCCTGCTTATCCCTACTGCCTTTTAAAATGTTGAGAATAAACAAGATCCAAAATGTATAATAGATATGGCAAAATAGGAAGAAACTTGAAAAGGAAAGGCAAACTGGGTTGGGGGAATGGAGAAAAGATAGAAAGGAAAGCAAAAAGAAAAAAAAAACACATATATAAAAGATAGTTAAGATAATTACACTACTAATTTCTCTTAGTTCATTGAAAAGATAGGTTTGTTCTAATATTGGTTGAACAATTAAACGCTGATATATTAACGACTCTAAAGATAACGGTATGCAGTGTATTAACCATTGCGACCCCCTATCATATTTTGGAATTTTATTTATTTATTTATTTAATTATTTATGTATTTAGTACAGGGTATACAGGGTCTCACTACACAGATTGGAACTCATAGTGATCCTCCTGTTTTTTAGCCTCCCAAGTGCTGGGATGATAGGCACGTGACATCACCCCCAGTCTGAATCACTGTCTCAGCATTCCCCAGAGATTGGGCCTGGCATGGCACACCATGGGTTGAACCTGGTCCCTGTCCTTGCATCAGCCTAAGCAGGCACTTTAATCCACTGAGCTATCAGGCCAGCCTTGGAATTTTTTTTAAGTAGAATTTAAAAGAAGTTTTTTTTTATTTTGAGACATAGCCTCACTAAATTGCCCAATGTCTCAACCTCCTGAGTAACTGGGATTATAGGTATGTATGTACTGCTGTGTGGCCAGCCTGTAATATTTTTAAATCAGCTTATTACTATTATTATTTTTGTTGTGTTTTGTTTTTGAGATAGAGTCTTGCTATATTACCAAGGCTGACCATAAACTTCTGGTTCATGTGATCCTCCTGCAAAGCCTTCTGAGTAGTTGGGACTATAGCCACCAAGTCTGGCTCTTTAATAGAATATTTATTTATAGCAAGCTCCTTTCCCTAAATCTGTGTAATCTCTCGATCTTATTTTTTGCAGGTTGATTTCCCACGGAATTTAGCCAAATCTGTGACTGTAGAGTAAAGAATATTGGAAACTTGGGAAGATTAAACAACACAAGACATCTTTTATATTTAAAACTTTGATTTATAATCACCCCTGGAAGCCTTTTTTAGTAAATCCTTATTTATATATCAGTTAAATTATTCCACTACATTTGTGATTTTTGTGAAATTGTCTCATATTTTTCCAGTACTATGTGGGACAATTTGAATAATGAAATCTATATTAGAATCTGCATCCAGAAAGATTTTAGTAGTCATTTTCTTTAAAGAACTGGATATTGAACTTCTGAGTCCCTCCCTTCCATCTGGGAGGATTTTACATTTTTAAACACATTGGCATTTGTTTTATCAGGCTTCTATTTATTCAGACCAATGAAAGAGTGGTTCATTTAATTTGAGCATCTAAAGTCAGTGACAATGTATGCTGATACTTGGACATTTACTGAAGGTTTTACTAAGTTATATGTAAGTAGAAAATACTGTGATTTATTTTGAAGCTTCTGTTTTATTTCAAAATCAAACTATTAAATTTAAAGAAAAAAACTTTTCGTAGGATTTATGTGTAAGTTTAGCTAAGCTTGTTTCTCAAACTTGTCTGTAAGTGGAAATAATTTGAGAAGTGAAACGTGGTGTGTTGGTGTTAATCCGACCCTTAATAGAACATATGTATACAGTTCTATAGCACAAACTTTAAATTTGAACTGCTTTGGACAAACAATATGATTTTAAGTTTGAAAATGAGGTGTTGGATATCCTATTTTTTGTTTCCTAATTGTACTTTTTATTTCCTTCTTGTATCTGTAATTTTTATTTTTTAAGCAATTGTTGAGGACATATTTTATCTTTTTTTATGAAATCACAACACAGAGCTGCTATCAAATCAATACTTGTACAACTTCTCTTCAATTTTGCCCCAATGAAGAATTTACTTCAGTTAATTTATCTTCCTTCTTTTCCTTTTTATAGAACACTAATACCCTTAGTGCCAGTGTAGAACTTTCTTGGAATTAATTGGAAGACTTGCAAGTCTCTGACTAAAATCATTTGATTCTAAATTTGTGTGGTGAGCTAAGCTCAGAAATGTCATATGTTTATAGTGCTGTTAATGAAGAATGGCATCGAGTGTTACTTATTAGGTATTTTATCTGTATTTTCTGTCTGTATTTTTTTGTGTTCTACCCTTGTAATTAATATAGAAATGAAGATGATATAAAGTAATATTGATGTGCATTCAGCTGGCTAGTGTCAATTTGACAGTTTGGATTAAAATATTTAAAATAGTGTGATATCCCCTAATGTGACTATTAATTTCTTCACTGAGGTTTTTGGGCCATATCTTCAGGGATATAGAAGAATATATGTTATGGGATTATAGTTTAGTTAAGTCCTTTGCTTTCAAACCTTTTTACTTTTAAGTTGTGAAGGTGAAATATTTAGCATGATTATTGAGCTCAGTCATTTCTTCTTTTTGTTTGAACTTTGTGATGAAGTTAAGATTTTGTAATAGCTATTATTGCTGCAAGAAAAGCACAGAATCCTGCTTGTGTATCAGTGTTAGGAGAAATAATTGACACATTTTGAGGTAATATGGAAGGACCTTTAATGTTGGTGATAGAAACCTGATTGCTTTAGAAGATAAAGTCTTTACATACTTCCATTTAGCTACTGTAGCTACTCCTATCTAATTTTTTCTAGGTTATTTTGTGTAAACTGGCAGTTTTAGCTAGTTTTATTATGTGTATAAATAGTGTCTTTTCTTATGTTTGGTATAATAGCACTGATGCACGTGAATTGTGTGGATTTGCATTTCTTTTAAATTATTTTGACATAATTTTCTGCACCAGTGTGGTATTTCATGACATTTACACATTATGAAGTGATTAACTCAGGAGGCTTAGATTATCCATCATCTCAAACATTCATCATTTCTTAGCGAAGAGTCCTGTCTTGTAGCTGTGTTGAGTTACATTCTTCAGAATTGTTGACTGTAATAATTTATTTGTGTAATAGAATGCCAGAACTCATTCCTTCCATCTGGCTGTGACTTTGTTGTACATATTGACCAATCTGTCCCGACACACACACACACTCAAAGCTAGGGTGTGTTCTAAACTGAATATCGAAAACCAAAATAAAGAACAAAGTGGTATTTTCCAAATAAATATAGTTTCTTTTCTCTCTTCTTGCTTTCTATCCCATTTATTGTAATGATTTTCAATGCTTTCATAGACTAATCCTTTATTTTTTTGAGGCAGGGTCTAAGTACGCAGTTCAAGCCAGCCTTGAACTCTCTTATGTATCTTAGGCTGGCCTTGAACTCATGGTGATCCTCCTGCTTCTGCCTCCTAGGTATTGGGATTACAAACTTATGCCACCATGTTCAGCTAGACTAATTCTTTTTTTTTTTTTTTTTGGTGGGACCAGGGTTCGAACTCATGACCTTGCACTTGCCCAGCAGGCACTTGTGCCTCGGAGCTATCTCCCCAGCCCCTAGACTAATTCTTAATACAAAAAAGATACTGTACTTAGGCAAGCCACTGAGTGAGCATGCCAGCTAGAACCAATGTGATAAAGTATGTAAAAATCTGAATTGTCAAAAGAAATTCTCTGCAAAAAGACATTTTTAATGTAGAAATATGTAGTGCATTTAATGTCTAAGTCTGCTCACATATGGTTACCCCATGATCCTTTTTTAGGTAGACACGGAAAATGACATGTTTAGTACAAGTCATTTTGCTCTCAAGCAGCCTTGCCTCACCTCTTGTGAAGACCAGGTTCATAGAAAGGCACAGGATAGGAGTGGAAAGATGGAGGTGAGCTGAGTTTTTAATGCTATGAGTGAGTGGATTTGTTTATTTAAGTACTAGCCCAAGTTGCGGGACATAGCATTTTATAATAAGTGAAATGCACCTGTCTGGTAAGCCATCATCACAGGCTATATGCATATATACGTTGTCTATGGTACTCTAAGACAGCAGTCATTAATATGTAAAGATGAAAAATAAAGATTGTTGTTGCTCATAGGGAACTGACACAGGGTGATGAACACATTGGCTGTTGGTTGAGAGTGCTAATGTAAGTTTTTTATTTTAGGTTTTTTACCAGGTTGCTTCTGAAATGAAATTGAATTCATCCATCTTTTTCTGAATTCATGTTTTTTGTCCTGAATCTATTGTTTTTGGCTTATAGGAGAAGTCCTCTGACATTTCTATTACTTTTCAAGGAAAGAAAATCAGTTGAAGTGTTTGCTTTAACATATCTTAAGTTCCTTGAGGGTAAGATTTTTCTTCGCTATTTTTTCAGGTAGGATATTCTATAGCAATAAGAAAGGACAGATGTTACCTACTTATTGTACACTATAATTGGAATTTTTTATTTGAAAGCACATTGTCTTTGAGATGTATTCATTGAAAAATAATTGTACTTCACACAATTTAGGGAGGCCAAAGAAATGAAAGAGAATGATAAACATTTGTTTAACGATATCCACATGCTTAGTACATTTTGTGTATGAGAATACCAGGCAGAGTGCTTTTCCCATGGAAATAGATTTATGGTTACTTTGTTTTTACTGTCAACCTGAAAGAAGTTTTAACACATAAATCACTTATCCAAAATAATGTATAATAATTTATACATTATTAGTAAATATTGTAGTACCTTCCTAGTGCAATAAGTTAAACATATCCTAAAATGTGGGACAGTGATAATTTAATGATATCCAGGGTTAAAATTACAGTTAATTCACAAAACTGTTAAGTTTTGCCATATTAATTTAGAAGTCTGACTAGCTTGGTATCAGGATGTTATGTAATAAACTGTGAATAATGGCTCATGAGAGCATCTTAGGGAATTCTCAGATCATTTTGCTTTCTACGCTGATTTTCAGGTTTTAGAAATGATCCTGGTTTTTGCAGTGTTCTGTGGTTGTGTGTTTTTGCTTGAATAAAACTTAGCTTTTAATACATTCTCTCAGGCTTTCACAGAAAGCAAAATGGCCAAGCATTGGCCGTGACTCGTCCCAAAGGCTAACACTAACAACAGTTCTACAAAGTACTGTCTATGGTCTCAAATTTAATCCTGAG